>JABUQX010097235.1:0-17509 GCA_015478945.1 Trachelipus rathkii | reverse complement strand
AAGAATATCACTAGCGCAAATATAGGAAAAAATGGAAGCAGTATAACAAAACCAGAACTCCTATCCTGTATATACACCTGGGATATTGGTATGTGATGATATGATTCCCTCAGACCAGGATTTAGTCGTAATAAGTTATCAGGACATGAGGGCTCATCAAAGACGCACAAACAAAACCACCTATACCACTACTATATACTATATGCCCAAACTCAACATGTCCAAATTGGTCTTGAGATTTAAGAGTAGAAAGATGTTGTCGAAATAACTGTCTTCAAACGTCCAATCTTGGGTTCTATTGTTTTCTGGGGTAAACCGTCACCTAAACGAATCACCACACGTGTAGTCCGCCCTCCGATGCTACAGCGCAGCTCGGGTCTTCTCGGCCTCTAGGTGACTCAGCGTGGGAGCATTCACTCCCCTCCCGGGAGGGAAGCATGGGTGCTCGGAACCCCGTCTTTGCCGTCTACCTGAGGATGGTCCACAGGGGGATTATGACGACCAATCCCACCACGCTCCGGTGGTATGCAACCCAACGTCCCCGCAACTCCAGTCCACACACACATATCGGCATCGGGATGCCCCTCCTAGCAAAAGTGATAATCACCCCACTAATCCGAGACAACACACATTTGTCTACGGAGGGGCTCGGGTTGCCATCACTGAGTGTCGTAAATTGGGTCCTAAATCTGCCGGTAACACCGTACTCTCATAATTTTACTGCTAGCCGGGTTTAGTGAAGCACTGGGCGGAAATCCTACTAAGCCAGGCGTATAATAGGCCATATACGGTTAATGTACAATCATAGGCTGTTCCATGTAAACTTAAATTTATAATCCTTGACCTTACAAACTTAACAGAAATGTTTAAAACATCAGCATACTACTATATAATTATATCACTATAGTAGTATTAGGTATAAATACTTTGACCGCCTTAAATTACTTATCACTACCTAGTATATATCACTACTAATACTACTCACTATAACTAACCTCCCCTACTACAGGTAATACATATACTATACTATATACTTATACGATATTAAAACTTACAATGTATATTCGTATACCTCACTACCATAATACAATAATAATTATATCTATATACATATCATATATATATACTATATATCATATATTATATATAATAATGATATATATATATTATATACTACTATATATATACAATACTATTTATATCTATATATAATCCCAAGTCATATAATCATAAGTAATAAGGTCAGTAAACCTCGCATATTTATATACTTCTGGATATATACATGTTACACTCAACGAGGTCTTCACCTATTAAATTTAAAGATTTCCTAATTGACTTTTCGCTCTTCATTTTTGGAACATTGAATTGCTAAGCTCGAACGACTTTAAATCCACTTAAACTAATCAGCAGTATTAATTTTAAACTTTCAACAATATTTATTATATAAAATTATAATATTAAATAATTAATAATAATATAATACTAAAATAATATAATATATTAATATATATAATATATATAAATAATAATAATATAATATAAATAATATAATATTTAATATAATATATAATATACTCAATATTATATAAATATATATAATATATATATATATATATATATATATTATATTATATGTATATATTATATAGAAAACATATAGGTATATACATATCACTATATATATCGGGTATAACTATAGCCTACTTATATATATATAACACATACATACCTAGGGTGTCCTATATATATATATAATATATTACAATATTTAGTAATAGGGTATAATACTATTATTATAACCAAAGAACCATATTACTATATATACGATCTGATACCGGGGTAGTAATAGCAAGCCGATTATAATAGGGTAACGATTATATATTATAATATACGTTTATATAATCCTATGGACCCCTATTGATATAGCCATAGATGGAAGACCGCTATATATATACTATACCTTAATTTATCATTATATTGGATCATTGAAATGTAATCAAAGAGGTACTTACCTAAATTAAACTCGTAAAAAGAATTTCTAATTGACTTTTCGCCTCCATTTCTTGGGGGTGGAAATATTTCGATTGATCGAATCCGCATCAGCAACACCTTAAAAACTACCATCACACAGACCAGTTATTAACTGTTAACACTTCAATAATTTATAAAGTATTCCTATTTAAACTTCATTCTCTAAAAAGCACCTATATAATAACCTTGTGAAAACAGTACTGAATATTATCAATAATCCAAATATGGCTGCCTAGTTGTCGTAGTTGTCTAGTAGGGTCGATCGATAACATATATCGAATAAATCTAAAATATCGATTGGTAGACGAATTTTCAGTTAGCCTATATATAGGTATAATATACTATATATATATACTAGTAATATATTATATATATAATATATATTATATATATTATATATATATATATATATACTATATAATATTATATAATATATATATATATATACTAATATAATCTTTATTATATATATTATATAGGCTCTATATATCATAGGAATACATAGTTATAAGTATATATATTTCCTATTGTATATCATACTTAATACTGTATATATATTATATATTATTTTATATATATTATTATTATATATATATAGTATATAATACCACACACATAGGCTATAGTTACCGCTTCGGGATTATATATTTGTAAGGGTATATATATATTATATTATATTAGTATTGGGATTCTGTGTAAATGACAAGCTTTTAATGATAAGCTAGATTCCTGGTCGTCACATTATAAATGAATATCTAAAATGGATCGTTCTGTTGCTGTAGGCCGTGAGACTCTATACCTATTGATAGCGAATTATGATTAGGCTTTAAAGCTAGAGCGGCTGATTGTGTAACGCGTAGCACTTATCATAACCGTAGAATCTTAAAAGCCGTGAGAGTAAGACTTAATTTAGTTGGGAAATCGTCGATGCCGTAGTAGCCTAAGACCATAAGCCCTAGTATTCGACTGCTCACATCCTCGCCCGTAAACCCTAGACCTATGGCCGTAGATGTATTGGTCTTTAGTAAATTAATATTATTTAAGTTTACAAATTCAACTCACTGGATACTTATTGATAAGTTCCTTGCTATATGTCTTCCAGGAATGTCAATATCTCTCATCTTTAGGATATGGTTTACTACCCTTAATAACTGCTTCGTTGCTCTATTCCATTCTTCCTTCACTTCAACTTCCAAGCTTTATTAGATTTTTACAGTTGAAAACAATGCTAAATTATCATCTTCATTTTAAATTTTCATTTGCACGAATACATCTTTTAATTTCAATATTGGTTCAAAATAAAAAAGGAAGACAAATAGGTGATCGACTCGCACAACAAATTGTAGGTCTAAGAAAGTTGTGCTGGGATCCATGTTATCATATTATACGGGGTATTTAGATATATATTATATAATATTATATAGTAACTATAGACTACTATTTTACATATATATATTATATTATAATAATATATATATATATCCCGTATTATAACTCATACACACACAAATCATATATAGTATACCCCTACTATACTATATATATATTTACTATTATTAGGTTATAATATATATATATATGTTATTATATTATGTATATTATATTATATTATCCATTTTGAAAAATGTGAACTAAGATCTTATTATTCGAGCAGTAATTAAATAAATAAAATATTTATATATACTGCTATATATATATAGTTTAAGTATTTGATGGGTAACTTATAATTCTGATTGATTTTTAATATTTTTTTGCAAGATAAAACTTATATATATATACTATATACTATAATACTATATTATATAATAATACTAAATTATGATACTATATATATAGATAATATAACATACTATATACTATAATATATATCTATATACTATATCGGTACTTAAATTTATAGATATAGTATAGATACATACCTATATAGTATATATATTATATATTATATATAATATATATATATATATATATATCTATATATATCATATATATATATATATACTGATATCATATATACAATACTATATATATACATTAATATATATATTCATAATATATATACTATATATAATATACTATATATATTATATACATATACATAATATATATACAAAACACAAAAAAATTATACTATATATATAATATATATATATATATATATATATATATAATAATATACTTTTATTAATATATATATATTATACTCATACCTAATATATTATATATTATAATATATACCTTATAATATATATATATATATATCTATATTATATATTATATATCTATATATACCTTAATATATATATATATAGTATATACTATACTATATATATATAATAAATAATATATAAATATTATCCTATATATTATTATATTATATATATATATATATATATATAAATATATATATATATACTATATATACATATATATTATATAACTATATAATTGAGCAATCTAATAATTGCTCATAAATGACTACAAGCCAGTTAACCAATCTCGAATTGGTTTCTATTGGTTTCCCTCGATATTTTCGATGTTTCTAACTTAAATATTCTGAATCTTTGAGGTTTCAGGGCAAGAATCTTAAATTCTATCCCAGCCACACAACACCACATCAACACACAATAATACTACGGTATAACTACTATATCACATATAATTACTATATATAATTATATATAGATATATCCTATATTTTCAATATATATATATATATATATACTATAAATATACTATATATATATATATAAATATGAATAATACTATATATAATAAATAATATATATATCTATAATATATATATATTATATTATCATATATTATATATTATATTATATCATATTAATATATATATATATATAATACTATATATATATACATGATGGGAGGATATATATTATTACCCTTATAATCTTAATATATATATATATATCCTAGCATTATCTATATAACTATCCTAGATAATATATCATCTAATCTACTATTAATATTTATACTATCTACAGCTATATATATATATAATATATCATATATTACATATAATATATATACCTCACTATATTATATTATACTATAATATATTATATAATATATATATATATATAGCTACTACAATATTTATTTATTTACAGTATATGATTATATAGTATTATATATTATCATTATATATATATATATATATATATATATATATAACGTATTGATATAAATCTTATATATACCGCGATAATATTTAGCGGAGGGTAAATATATATATATAATATCTATAAATATTAATATAGGTATATATATATCTACTACCACTAAATTACTATATATATTAGTGGTAATATATATATATATATATATATACTATATATAATATATATATAGGAGTATACTATACCTTGAGGGCTATATACCTAATATTAGCTACTAATCACACCGAAATTTCGCTCGCGGGGCCGAATCATCATAAACAGCGTCTCGTTGACAAATGTACGTCACGGCTTACCATAATCTATTAACCCACCCAACAGATCAGGACTAGTGGTCAGACTCTGATACAAAGTTAACAGGCTTCGCCTGGTCGATGGTTCGAATTCTCTGCAACGAAGAAGTTTTCTGTTCGTATTATAGCCAAATCTGGTCGCAGCGCTCTTCAGCGACATAGTCGACGTTGCTGACATATTGTTGGCCTGCCTCCTGTAACCAGCGAGCATCAGCAAGAAATGCGGGTAGCTCTAGCGGGGTTCTACCAGAAAAGCTTCTAATGATACTATTATATATATATACTAGTATAATATATATATATAATTACTTATATACATACTATCCGATCACCACCCTACCTACATACCTACATATTATATTTATATATATATATATATATAACTACACCACTATAGTATATATATATATATAATATATATATATATATATATATATACTATATAATACAGGGCAATACTAGTTTTGATCATCACACGATATTATAGTATATCTATATTACTTATATATAATATATATATACATATAGCAGTATATATATAATAATATATATAATTTATATATATGATTATAGTTAGTCTCCATATATATATTATATATATATATAAGAATATATATATATATATATAATTTACATATATATATATATTATATATTATATATAGATATAAAACATAATAATAAATAAAGATGGCCTAAAAAAAAAAAATAATGAAGATTACAACAGACCAATAATGTATAAGTCTATAAATAGTAAAACTTGAGGAAGAAGCGGTAAACTTACGCTTATAATTTCGAATCTAATAAGTGAATCCTGATAAGAAAGTCAAGCATTTCCGCTCATGCGCGCGACCGAAGTAAAATGTGATCCTCACTTGAATAATCTTATGGTGAAGATTACTTTTGGTCAGATATTTTTTTTCATTTTGAACAAAGAAAAAACTAGATTAGAAAATCAACTTAACAAAAATATCACACAATAGCATAGGTTAAAGGTAAATTTTTTGAAATTCAAATTTTTTTTTTTAAAAATAATTTAAAATCTGTAATCACCTATATAATATATACTTATATATACTATACTCTAATATATGATATTATAGTTATCATCTATATATATATTATATATATTATATATTTATATATATATATAACATACTATATATATATATAAAAATATAATAATACAAATATAAATAATAATATATTTAGATATATATATTACCTATATATTCATATAATATACAATTTATATCTATATATTTATATCTATATAATATATATATATATACTATATATATATATATATATATATTATATATAAGATATATATATATATAGCTTTGCTTAATTATATTATATATATATATACTAGATAATATATAGTATATATTATATAGGTATGATTTTATATTATATATATATATAGTCTACTTTGGATATAATACAATCTATGACTGATAGTTAATATATATATATCACGGGTACTATACCACTAATCTATAAACGTATAGTACTATATATATATAGATAAAAATATATATAGTGAATATATCTACTTCATATATATAATAATATATATAATATTATAATATAATATATATATATTAGGGTATATAAGTCAAAAATTATTATGTGCGAGACTTTATACGGGTATAATATTTATATATATTTATAATATATAATATATATAATTATATATATTATATATATATAATTATATTATAAATATATATTATATATATATATATATACTTATACTAAATTATAAGGAAAATATTATATATATATATATAGTATATTAAATTATAATATATATATATTATAATATATATATATAGATAGTATATATATATATATTATAAGAATATATCTATATTAATATATAATTATATATATATTATATATGTATCTATATAATATATAATATACTATATTATATTTATATATATATATATCATATATATATCTATATATATATTTTCTATAATATATATTATATATATTAGATATATATATATATATATACTTTTATTATATATATATTTATATTATATATAAATATATATATATAATATATTAATATATATATATATATATTATATACTATATTATATATTTTAATATAAGTATATATATATTTATAATATGTATATATATATTAATGCGTGTGGCACTTAAAAGATCTTTACAACTTGATTTCATAGATAACTGTATTTTATTTAGTAAACGAGATGAGGTTCGAAAGAAAGGAACATGAATATATATTATAGAGGAGGAGGAGGGAAGAGGAAACTAAATGTTGTAGACGTGTTAAGCAGAATATAGGTGGATGAACAGTTTGGTAGGAGGAAGAATAGAAATCTGCAAGGGAACAGGAAATCTTCTGAAGGAAGTGCATAAGAGAGACGAGAGAGAGAGAGAGAGAGGAGAGAGAGAGAGAGAGAGAGGAGAGAAGAAGAGAGAGAGAGGAGAGAGAGAGAGAGAGAGAGAGAGAGGAGAGAGGAGATGAGAGGAGAGAGAGAGAGGAGAGACGAGAGAGAGGAGAGAAAGAGAGAGAGAGAGAGAGAGAGAGAGAGGAGAGAGAGAGAGAGAGAGATGAGAGAGAGGAGAGAGAGAGAGAAGAGAGAGAGAGGTGGGAAAAAAAAGAGATGGGAATTTTCACAGAATAATGAATAGGGAATGGGTGCTTACGACTGGCCGAGTAGATGTGAGAAGGTTTGGAGGGAACATTTCGAGAGTTGCATAACAATGGTAGTAAGAGGAAGTGGATGTGAATATGTGTGAGTTTAATGAGCAAAGAAGTAGGTACTGTTAGTAAAGAGGAGCTATATATAGAAAAAAAGTTGCAGAATGGGTAATCAGCTGTCATTGATCAATTATGATGAAATGATTCGGAATGAATTCAAATTGTGATTGACAGAACTAGAATTGTGAAACGGGCATTTATAGAGTTGTAGTCGGGGAGGGCCGGAATCATGAGCAGTGATAGTAACCCTTGTAAAAGGGTAAGGGAGATAAACAGGATCTGCAGATAACTACAGGGTAAGGAGTAACGGCGATCTGCAATAACTACAGGGTAAAATTAATTTATTGACACAGAAAGAAGATATATGCTGTAAGTTAGGTGAAAGAGTGCGTCGTGTGATTGTGAAGGATAAGTTCATTTATAAGTAGTAAGGATTGTGTAGATCAGACACGTAATATACAAATGAGTGAGAAAATGAGGGAGAAAAGAAGAAAATTGTAATTTGGTTTTATGATTTTACAACAGGCGTATGACAGAATTAATATAATTTAATATAATAATATTTGCTGTTAAGGAAACATAAACCAGTGATAAATATAAAATATAATGAAATGTCCTATTTTTAAAAACATTTACAAATAACAAAAAGTCAATGTACGTTAATTTTTCTAAATTTTAAAATTATTCATTTTATTTATTTATTTTTGTTATTAGTTTAAACGATATTTATTATATCAAAATTGTTAAAATCTAAAAAATAAAATTGTTCCTTGAAGATGTCCGAAATATACGGACGAAAGCTTGGTACTGTAAATAAATCAATAATTTCATTTTATTCTAGCATAATATTGAAGAAAATTTCCTCTGTTAGAAAGAAATTGTTTGGGGAGTATAGTTTAATATCATCCATGTAAAATAAATGCTATATATTTTTTTAATAATGAAAATAATAATAATAATAATAATAATAATAATAATAATAATAATAATAATAATAATAATAATAATAATAATAATAATAATAATAAAAATAATAAATAATAATAAAAATAATAATAATAATAATAATAATAAAAATAATCATAATAATAATGATATCAATGAATCATCATAATTTGTTATGGTTATTAAATACTAATAATAATAATGACTAAAATAAATAATCAAATAATAAATAATAATAATAATAAAATAATAAATAATTTAATTATGAATACTAATAGGAAGCATTACTAATTATAAAAGATATCATAATAAAATATCAATAATAATAATAATATAATAATAAGCATTAATCAAATAACATCGTGATGAAAAGAGAAAATGAAAACTAATGAGGATGTATTATCTCTTCTTTTCATAGCAGCCATTTTTTTTTCCTTCTTTCTTCTATTTCTTTTTGAATTTGAAAATTCTTTGTTTCATTTCTAATTTAAGTTTAATTATTATTTAAAAGTAGAGTGAATGAATAGGATTTATTACATTTATAAATATAAGTCTGAAATTTAAGCTATACCATTGAAAGTAATATATATTGGAACATTTTTATTATACATACTGAATAAATCTTAGTTAGCTACAACTGGCAGTATTTTTCTTTTTCTTAAAGTATATCAAAATAATATATATAGTATATATATATAATATATAATATATATATATATTAATATATATATATATATACTATATATATAATATATATATATATATAGATGTATATATGGTATATATATTATATATATATATTATATATACTTATTATATTTTATTTTTTTTTATAGAGTAGAATATATATATATATATATATATATATATATGATATATATATATATATTATATATATATATATAGTATATATATATTGTATATATTATATAATATATATATATAATATATATATATAATATACTTAATATATATATAAATATAGTATATATTTATTAATAATATATATATATATATATATAGTATATATATATATATACATATATATATATAAATGCCAGTGACGAACACACTCTTTAATGCAACACGCCCTCTCAACAAAATAGAGGCATTAAAAGAAATTCATTTTATATTTATTTATTTTCAAGATAAAAAAATATGATTCTAAGAAAAACAGAATTACCGTACAAATAAAGAGGATATATTTTCTTGTTTTATATTATTATTATTTATTATCTATTATCAATATATTATTATTATTATTATTATTATTATTATTATTATTATTATTATTATTATTATTATTATTATTATTATTATTATTTATTATTATTATTATTATATTTCTTATTATATATATATTATCGTCATAATCATCATCATCATATCATCATCATATCATCATCATATCATCATCATCATAACATCATCATCATCATCATCATCATATCATCCAATTCATCATCATCATCATCATCATCATCATCATCATCATCATCATTATTATTCTAAACATTCTACACCATCTCCCAGGTAGGACTTTAATTCTCCCTGTCAGTTGGGCCAGCATCTTCTTTCCTTGGGCTTCCAAATTCTTGATCCTGAAGCACTCTGGAAAACTTTTTCTCGGCACAATGGTTTTCGATGCTAGTCCTTGAGTTATATACTCAGGTAGGGTTTTCACCCTTTCAATGGAACTAGCATCTTCTTCCATTTGGCCTCTAAAATCGTTCTCCCAGAGCTCTCCTGAAGATCCGTCGTTTTCTAGGCGCAAAAGTTTTCGATGCTGGTCCAGGTATAAGCAAAAACAGTAAAGGACCGGGTTGCTAGCCCTGTTGCCCTAGAACTCTGAGAAGAAAGTCTTATTATGTCCGGACTATGTCAAATATCCATTCATCTTATAATACCTTTCCTATCTATTTTTTAAACTTAATTCCACTTATTTATGTTATTTTAAATTTTCCAAGATAACTAAATCACTACTGCTCTATTTATTTTAACTTTTATTTGTCAAAAAAATACAAAATATATAATTAATATATATATATATATAATATTATATATTATAATAATAGTAAAATATATTTATATATTTATTTTTATAAAAAAAATAAATATATATATATATATAAGTATATATATATATATATATATGTATATAGGCAAAGCTGAAGATTTCGTCTGAGCGAAAATATTGGCTATGTTCCCAAACGATATAATTCAACATATTCGATATATTATTCGACTGTGCCTATATTAAATCCCAGTATCGGAATATTTTTTTGATCGCATTTTCTTTAAACTATTGTTTAAGAACTTCTTAAGAAATAGGAAGTGTCGTAAAATGAATTTTAAATTGAATATTTATAAATTATTTAAAATTTAAAGCAACTCAAAAGTATTTCAGTTTTGGGCAACATTATAAATTTGTTGTTGACAAGAAATTAAAGGCTCAAATAAACATATTACTAAATTTTTTGAAATTTAAGAGCATAAGAACTGTGATTTCAATTAATATATGTTAAAGTAATGTCCTCGCATATATTATACGGTATATATTAATAATATTATATATATATATATATATATATATCATATATAATAGATATATATATATTATATCTATATATATTATATATTATATATATATATAATATATATATATATATATATATAGTATATATATATATATATATATATACTAAATTATAAAATCTGGTTTTAAAACATTTCTTTAATTTGTATGTCAAATATAAAAAGATTCCTAAAGATGACAGATTTGAACATTTCCTGGAAGGTATAGCAAGGAATTATCCATAGGTCGTGAGTTGATTATTTATTAAACTTAAAATATTATTTAATCTTTAAACAAAACACACTAGTTAGTTTTACGGTAAGACAATTCATTCTAGGTTGGGTCTAGGTTTTGTTCAACGAAACCTCTAGATAGGTCTGGTTGGGAACGATGATCGTCTAGATAGTCGTAATGTACGGCTTTAAGTCTAGGTTAGATAAGTGTGATTAGGTAGAACAGATTCTATTAATATGATATGTGATAATTTCTAATATTTATAAATAGTAATCTTATAAATATGAATTTATATATATATATATTATATATATATATTATATATATTTATTAGCCATATACGAGTAGAAATAATATATCGATCGATATATAGGTTCTATCGATTATTCGAATATCAAAGGTCGAAGAAAGGTCAGCTTTTAACCATATATATTATAATAATATACTATATATTATATATATATATATATTAGTAGATATATAATATATATATATAAATTATATATTTATATTATATATATATATACGATATTTTTCAATTGTCCCCACTTTTTACAAGCAATATCAAAGAAAACGCCAAATTTATATATTTAATATACAAAGTTTAAACATTAAAAAATAAAAATAAATAAAAAAATACTAAAAAAAAAACTATAAAAAAGAAAAACATAAAAAAAGTAAAAATTAAAAATAAAAAGTAAAAAAATAAAAAAATAAATACATTTTAAGAAAATTGAAAATATAAAAAAAATTATTCTACAATAGTTTTGCATTAAATTTGACGTAGAAAATGGAACAGAAAAAAAAAAAAAAAAAGAGAAAATGGACGTCGGGTTTTAATATGTTCTTGTTTGATCTTGAGAGTTTCCATTTTCAAAGTTTTCTTTTAAACCATTTGCAAGAAATTTATTTAAACTACTTTTATGTAAAGACAAATATTCACACACACAGTCACGCATTGACATACATACATACATACATACATACATACTATTCAAACTAATTTTATCTATTTAACAATATTTCTATTACACATATACACCTACATACATCCTTTAATTAATTTCAATTTAAGCAAACTTTTATGTACATACATACATACATACATACATACATACATACATACATACATACATACATACATACATACATAATTTATTTAAACTACTTTTATGTATAGACAAATATTTACTCGCAGTCATACATACATATTCGTTCAAACATTCTTCCACTAATACATGAATTTATTCAAGCATTCACACACCAAATCATTCATTCACATACACACATACGTATAGGCATAATAACTTTCAAACAATCATGCATTCACGAATACACAAACATTCAAATACCATTACCATTCATATACACATACAAAAACATCCACACACTTATTATTTTAACTTGTTTCTCTCTCTCTCCTCTCTCTCTCTTTCGCTATCTAGTATGCGGACGAGAATTTGAACACTCACCCTTTAACATGAAACTCAAACACATTACCGTTTGAGTACTCAGCAATAATTTTCATAAAAGGAATATTTTTAAATTTCTAACATTATTAATGATCCAAATGATGTTACTGTATTTTTTTGTGGCAATTTATTTCTATTATCATTTATTTTTTAAATTTAACTCTAAATAAATATAAGGATAAAAATAAATATAAAATTTTAAAAATATTTACTTCGATTGTTTTATTTTTATACATGTACTGATATAACTTATATAACTTATTTTTCTAGAGTGTATTAATTTTATCATAAGCAGAGTATATTTAAATTTTTTACTGGAATATTAAAACTTATATATTCAGAGTTTCAAGTTATAACAATAACAATAACATTTTATATATATAGCTTACTATATATATAATATAATATTTATATATTATATATTATATTATATTTATAGCTCATATATATATATTATATATATATTATATATATATACTATAGTATATATTATATATATAAAATATATATTAATATTAATCATATATATATTATATATAAGAATATTATGTATAAACTATATTACTGTGATCACTTCTGTATTAGACGTATATATATATGTATAATAGAATTCTATCGATAAGTTATATATAATGAGTAATTATTTGATAATGATTCTAGAATTTATTTATTCTGACTATAATATACTTTTTATATATTAAGTTGTATATATATTATATTTATACTAATTATATAATATATACTTATATTATATATATATATAGTGTTATCTTTTTATAGTATTATTATATGATAATATATATATAAGTAGATATATTTATATATCTCTATATGTATTATATGTATATTATATATCATTAAATATATATATATATATATATATATATATATATATATATATATATATATATATATATATACTATAATAATATAGTGGATATATATATAGTATATCATATATATATATATATATATATACTACTATATATATATAGTACAGTTAGATAGTTATTTATATGATTAACAAAATAAATTTTAACTGTTTATAGTGTTATTCATTTTAAGAAGATAAAATATAAACATATAATATATATATATATTATAAAAATATTTAGTTCTTGTTTTGTAATTTACAATTTTATAATTATTAATTTATACGTGAGTATCATATATATATATATATATCTATATATATATATAATATTACTAATTTAAGAAATATATTTATTTCATTTATTTATAAATATATATAGATACTAATTATAATCTCTATATATATATAATATCACTATATATATATAATATATATATATTATGATGATATACAGTATATATAGTTTATTTATTATATATTATTTTATATATATTGTATTTGATTATATATAGGTAAAACTATATATAGTATATATATTGAACTTCTGCTGAACATTGAAACTAAGATGTATATTTATATATATGGATAGATATATATATATATACTTATCATATATTTATATACTATTTCATAACTCATTACTTACACTACAATATCCTATTATTATCAAAGCTGTATGATATATATACTAAAATAATATACTATACCATATATTCATATATAGTACTTGCTATATTAGCGAATATTAAGTGGAGATGAGTATTTATTTTATATAATTATTATATTTAATATATAAAATTTTAATATAGTTTACAATTATTTATTATATATAAATATACTTATATAGTATATCATATATATTATTATTTAGTATATATATATAAAAATGAGGATATTAATTAGTGAATATAATATATATATATACTAGTATATATTAATATATACTATATATCCGTAATACATATATATATATATATATATATATTAATTATATACTATCTTACTCATAATATGTCTATTGGTGGAAATAACAGGGCCTTATATACTTATTTTATGTTAATTATATTACTTGTAAACTATTTATAGGTATTATTATCTATATATATATATTCAGTATTTCAGCGATAATTTATATAGGTAATAAAAAACAATATATATAGTTATTATATAGGTCCTGATTAAATATTATATAGTTATTATGGGTATTAAACTGATTACTGATAGAGCAAATTAGAATGATTAGATATTATTTTATATATATAGGATTTATCATATAATATAAAATAATATATTATAAATTAATTTTTTATTTGTAATTGTTAATCTATAAGTATATATCCGAAATAAATTTATATACTATATAATGTATATATAATTAGTGAAGGTAAATTATACTTATGAGATATATAAATATAGATTTATATTATAAGTAAGTTTATAAAAGAGAGTACATATATATATATAAGTACATTTTTAATACTCTATATAAGCCTAAGATATCTACGTTATATATAACGTAATATATATAATGTATATACATTGATATATATGTATATTAAAATAAAAACAAGTTTATTATATATTATTATATCAATTATATAATATATAGGTATATATCTCCATTATATATATTAACGTGTTATATTTAAATGATCTAACAACTAAGTGATATAATAGTATAGTATAATTAATTATATATATATATTATACTAATACTTATACTATAATATATATTACTTTTACGGTAACAATCAAGAAAATGGCTTTACATTTTTCCTCACATATTAAAAGACCGAAATTGTGGGTGAATAATTGGGACCTTTAGATTTTACGAGATGCTTATTTTTAACGTTTAAATGTGAATGTTCGTTGTCCTGAGAGTGCTTCTATGCTACTGTCTCACATAGTTTTATCTACTCCCTCTTCTCTTGTCTCTCTCTATCTCTAACTTCTCTCTCTCTCTACTCTTTACTGCTGTCTACTCATCTTCTCGTCCTCTCTCTCTCTCTTTACTCTACACGATCTTTCTCCCTTTGTGTACTCTCTCTCTTTCATACTTTACATAACTCTCCGCTCTGCTTTTCAATAGTGTTACTCTTTTTGTTTTTTTTCATGTATTATGTTTTGAAAAATTATTCTTACTCGATTATGTTTCTCCACCGGATTAGGGCTCCCCTAGTTTATAGTGTTTTATTAATATGAATGTAGAAAAATTTTATGGAGAAAAGTCAGAAGAAGAGTGAAAGAATAAGAGATTGGCGAAACGTTGATAATAAGTATAAAGCATATGTTAACGGAGTGAATAAAGAGGTGAAGGCGGAGGAAGAAGAGGATATTTAATGAAGAGATGTTTAATAAATAAATATGAAGAAAGAATGGAGAGAGGAAGAAAGAAGAAGAAGGATAAAGAAGAATTGGAAGAAGAATCAAGAGAAGTGAGAAGGCTAGTTCATGACAAAGAGGATGGCGGTTGAGAACGAGAAACAAAGAAAAGTTGGAGTAAGTGGGAAAAACTGAGAAGAAAGAAAAGTTGAAGTGGGTGGGAAAAACTGAGAAGAAAGAAAAGTTGAAGTGGGTGGGAAAAACTGAGAAGAAAGAAATGATAGAATGAAAAAACTAGTGATAATAAAAGTAGAAAAAATGCACAAATTATTAATAAAAAGAAACAGCAGTTAAATAAATAATTAAATAAGATAAGTAGATAAATAATAAGAATAGAACAGTAGGTAATTGATTACATAGGAGCAGTTGGTATATAAACAGATTTAAACAGCATGTAAAGAATTAGATAATTAGATAAATAATAATTAGAAAAGTGCAGTAGATAAAACGTTAAGAATAATTTGCATATTATTAGATAAGGGCGTCAGTTTAATAATTAGAAAAAAGTAAAAATAAATAAATACAATTAAATTACATTATATGAGGAGAGAAATTAAAATAAAAAACAATAATTAGATAACATTAGATAAGGAAAGAAATCAAGACAATTAAACCTGAAATCTTATTGGATCAATCAAAATCTTCCTCTAGCGTCAAACGTAGAATTTTAAAAGAATAACGATTGTTAAAACTATTAAAAAGGATTAAATATTGAAGGTGTATTAAAAAGGAATTAAAATAAGAGAATAATAAAA
>JABUQX010097234.1:0-25119 GCA_015478945.1 Trachelipus rathkii | reverse complement strand
TAATTTTAAGTAATTATTACATCAAATATTTTATCACTGGTATATGGTTTTTTTAAAATATAAGTATAAAGACAGCATAAATAGCATTCATTTAGTTTTCTTCTTGATCCACCTAGTGGGAGTGGGTGTAAAACACCAAATATCAAGAACTCCGATACCACTCTTTTTTCATTTAAAAGTTTATAAATAGAACACATAGAAACAAAAAACTTTGTCATAAAAAATTTTTCATAACGCTAAGATTTCTAAACACCTCATGGCTATTTCAAAAACAAATAGAGTGAGTTCAAATATAGGCACAATAACAAGTGGTACTATAGTTAGATTAAATTTTAATTTGGAAACCTTTAATCTTATATATCGCGTTAAAAAAATACTTTTTTATTTCAAATGGGCCGACTCACTTTTCATCTCACTATATAATAAATGAAATTGTACGTGTTTGTTGAATATAGTTTCAGAATAAGTGAACAACCTTTATGCCAAATTCCTATTCGTAACTTTTAACGAATACCTAATAAATATAATATCAGTAATTATCCAAAATTATATTGGGGGAGCAAACAAATAATATATTTCACTAATGACAGCCCTATAAATATATGATGTGTTTTCCAAGAATCGACATTATCAACTCACTTTCAAGAAACTAGTTGTTTACATACACAGACTTACAAGCCGAAAGAGAAGATATCGAGATCTTCCGTATCCTGGAAAATACTAAAATTCCTAGCATAGAGACCATACGATACTAAAGGAACTGGAGTGTGATTGAGTCGCGATCTATATACTCAGAGCTGGAAGAATATCCGGTCTAACTCTACTTCAGATATTAAAGAGTGAGTATACTCTCCTGGTTTTACTTTGTGTTCCATATTCTTTGTATATCGGCGAATTCTGTATTACCCGATGAACAGAATGAAAAATCTCTGAAATCTGATAAAGAACTGCAGGAGACTCTGGTATGTTAACTGCTTTCGTATAAAACAAATCAAACGGTGGCCCCATCGACATAACGATTAGATGTCAGATGTAGGAAAGAAAATTAATAATTAATATGAATAATTTATTTTATTCTACTTTGTTTATAATCATTATGATAATAATTCTATTATATCAAAAAAAAAAATGACTCCTTAAAATAATGTAATAACATTTTGAAATTGTTCTTGTAGGTATATAAGAGTAATAAATCTTTCCCCTTCGTAGAAAGCTCGCGGTTCAACTACTAGCGCAAAATAAGATGAGATGATCTAAATTTTAGATGATGTCTTATAGATTTCCCATTCCCATACCCTTCAGACTAACTTCATTAATTTTGCGCAAGTTGCATCCCAATATGTTACCTTATGTCTTAAAAATAACCGAAAGTATTTCCTATATAATACCATAACTCTGACATGCAATGGGCTATCATTACCTATTAGATAATATTTTCAAATAAATTTAATTCATAAGCCATAGATCAACACACAGAGTTGCCAAAAAGCATCCAGCGAATTTGTTCTGTGAGATTATACTTACATAGTATAAGATCACATAACTAAGAATTTTTCCATTAACAAAGTTGAATTCAAATAAATCTGATAAAAACTCTTAAAAGGAATAGACTTAAAATACAATTATGGTAAGAATGTTCAAAAACTTTTCTCTAAGGCCATGATCAGCGTCCAGAGGGGAAGCCTGCGACCCAAATGTGACGCGTCACACAGTTGAGAACCACTGATTGCACGACTATAACATGGTCGGAAAGATTAAATTTTTGATTATGGCTTTTTCAATATTGTAATCAAATGATGCACCACCGAAAAAGCTTCTTCACATTTGTTGTAAAACCTTTATTACAAAATTCTATTGAAGAAATTCCGTGTAAAACTATAATCATTCATGTTAAAGTTGTAAAGAGCGCTCACTGAGTCGATGAGCTCTGCTGAGTTGACCAAATACATGATTGCGTGCTGGAGTAATGTCAGATCTGACCTGGAGTTGTATCGGATCGCTCGTGTATTGCCGAAACTGAAGTGCTGTGCAGACTCCTTTTCGTGTAATTTATTCTATAATCAAGTATATATCCTATCATATATATGTATCATTTTCTAGTAAAGTATCTCTCTATCTCAGAGACAAGTGTAATATAATCACTCTCAAACTCATATAGAGCATACAATTCTCGTCCAGACCAGTCTGATACATAGCTATCACTCTAACGTAATACAGTGCTGTTCACGACTGGCTGATGCATCTACTCAACACCACATATACAGGCAGAAAAGTGAATATTGTATATACTCTGGAAATAAAAATGCAATTTGTGAAATGGTCTGAAATAATACCATTCTATGATATAAGTATGAGAAAAGTTACATCCATAATTAAAGCTCAAAAAGCCGGTACACTACTTTACAGCATGTCATAGTGAAAACCAAATCCAAATGAAGGAATACAATTCTTAAATCGAAAAAGTAGATTTCGCTCATATTATCACCACTTGTTAAGTTATCCACGCGCAGTCTAGCAACACTAGGAGATTATGGCATAGCATTTGATACTAGTGAACCACAAAAGTTTGTGAAATACTATCTTGATGCATCAGAGTTGTTGAATGCTTTGATACAAGGCATATTGTGGAGAAATTATTCTCAAAATATCCTTATTGATATATAGTAGCAGTCTCACCATGTCTTTATTAAATATCCAATATGTGAAGAATAAAAGAAATCCAGGAAAAAAATTATAACAAAATCGAAGAAATTATGGAGATTCATCATTGAGTTTAAAATATAGATAAGCCCTCACTGAATGGTATTCACTAATACCAAGACCACTCATGGTCCAAACTTACATTCCAAAGACGCGGATGTAAAGTTTGGACGAGTATTTTAGATATAGAACTAAAGGTGTAATAAGCTTTTTTTATTTTAGACATTTGATAGTGTAACTTCTATTCCGTGAGAAAGATTATATCTTTCCCACAAATTACACACTTTACAACCCATATTTTTTTATTCTCGTGTAGCTCTATCCTCTGCAGATTTGGTTTTATTGTGTTTCCTAGTTATGAAGTTGGATTCACGTAATAGTTCTCAAACGATCACTCATCAATCTCCATATATATATAAAAATATAATTATTAGTGTTGAACTCTAAGAATAATAGCATAGACCAAGTTTGGAATCTCGGGAATCACATCCAAACATAAGCATAAAACGCGAGATCAGCAGAGGTGAGTGCGCGATACAGCTCATTATCCCACTCATAATGACACACACAAAAAATACCGCGAGTGCATATTTCATCTTAACAGCCTGAAGTGTGAGACAGAAACATATACTAGAGGATTATGTAGTGATTTATTCACGGCTGGTGGTCGAGAGCCTCTCACACACTCTCGATACATCGTGAGAATGGAAATTAAATATGAATTTTCTCTGTACCACAAAGAAATTACTTCTTGAGCACTAGATCTGATGCTCGTTTATGTATATTAGATTGTCTCATTCTATCAGATGAAACTCTCATAAAAATGAAAGTTATTCATATTGTACTAGAATGGACGCTTATTTTTTGACAGTTTTCTTGCTTGAGGTAAATTGCATTAAACTCACGATGCTGCCAATCTTTGTCTAAAACATATCATAGTACCCTTATTAGAGCATATGAGGCAAATTAATCGATTCTTGGATATAAGTTTTTTTTAGAATCACATAGACGAAGGGCGGACTAGGAGAGAAACTGATGGTATCTAAATAAGGAAGAAGAGATCTTTGTGAATTCTAACTCACATCTTCAGATGAAAACTCCGCAGCAAATTATTTTTCTTTCTACATTTCATTAATCTATCTTTAAAAAGAGATGATATTATAATTTCAAGCCGCAATTGTTAGTGAATTCCTAATTATATTAACTTGGAAGCTACATCAATATTTATATGACACGAAAAAGTGGACCGAAGAAACCTCCATCTCCCTATGGTTAACGTAGTCTTAGGAGAATCCAAGGACGATACAATAATATATTTTTATAATTTTTGTTGCCTTTAAAACGATCGACTAGTCTACATGGCGTTGTATAAAAAGTGAGTGTAAGTATCATCTTATTACAAATTTAGAAAGAATTAAAAAGTTTGACAATTAATATAGTTGAATATACTAGTATATCACTACTCTTGCCGTGTTTCTCCAGCAATCATGGATGAAAATTACAATATGTTTTACGGTTCGCAGGGGATTAGGTCGAAGTGTTTGATCAATTTCTATTCCGACAAAGAGATCTTATTATGAGTGAATTATCACTCTCCAATCTTTAACAACTCATGTGACAAACACTTTTAAACACACCAACCACTAGAAGCTTAAATTTCGCACTACCGAATTTATCTCCAAAGAACTGAAAATGGAAAAAGTTACGGTAAATTACCTAGTAAAATATGCAATACAATGTTCGAAGCAATGTGAGGATATTATGAAGAAAGAAAAAAAATATCAATCAAGAATATGTCAATAACTTTAAAAGACACGTGCGGAAATTCTCTCATTCATTGGAATATAAAACGTTATGGAGGTTCGGAGAGTCCTGATTTTTCCGGTCATTATAAAGAATGGAGAGCCTATAGCAAAAAGAAAAAACTTTCCTCTGAGGACTACATATGCTTAAAAAAAAGATGTTTATTTTTTATTTGATTGCAGTATATTCAGATTTTTAGAAGATTTTCATAAAAAATACTCCCATAATAATCCATTTGAATAATGGGACTAGAAGCGATGTTAAACGATCAAAATTATTTATCTACATTTCACCTTTCTTATTACCTTATAATAAATAAAATTTATAAATGAAACTAATAAAAAATATATAAGTTATCTATCAGAGAGAGAGAGTATTTATATATATTATATATATATATATATATATATATATAATATATATTATATGTTAGTACGTATATAATATATATATATATAGTATTCCATTATACTCAAGATACGTTGAGTATAGTATATACTATTGTGTGGTGATGTGAGTGTCTAATCGTAATGAATTTCTCACTTATGAGCTATGTTCGAAGTACACAGCTTATATATAATAAAGAAATTATTAAAAATACGAATTCATTGTTTGTGTTGTTTAGTTCTTTCGACGTCTTGTTATATTTCAAGATTGCTTATAACATTTAATATATAAACGCTGACGCGTGCATAGCGGCTATATAATTATATATTACTAGCTATGTGACCCAGATTCCTGAACTTTTCGGGAGCTGAGCTATATATATATAATAATAATATAATATAATAGTAATATATATATAATTATAATAGAATATAATATAATTATATATAATATATATATATTACATATTATATAAACATATAATATATAATTATAATTATATTATTATTTTTAATAGTACGTTCACTAGAGCAAAACGTTAAATAATACATAACTTAGATCAAGAAAATACAGTTATAAAGGAATCAAGCTTTATTCTGAGATATGAATACGGAAATGTATCGAAAGATCATTTAAGCGTAAATAAATTGGTATTTTTTTAATTCAATTAGAATATACATATACTCACTCGTGTGGATTTCATTATACTTCAAATTAAATACTTTTTGTGTAGGTACATAAATAATAGTCTAAAGGTAATTTGCATTCAATTATGTGTTTGATAGTAAACATCGCTCGTTATTGGCAGATTTTTCCTTGTGACTTTAGTAACTCTCTCTCGAGATTATAAACACTACCTCACCATACACCACCAGAACATCTAAATTAATTCCTCCGAGTGACTCACTGGAAATTAAAATCGTTTTTACTCGAAAACTCGCGGGATAATGAACTTTCATAGACTGTTATCCTCTCGCGTTATATATTCGTGAGCTAAATCCTCCGTTTTTTGTAACATGACAATATCGACATTGAGAAGAGCATCCGTTCGTGCAATCAGCTGCTCAAATATTCTGCTGCACATCGGTGTAAACGCCACTCACTCACAGCATTCTCCGCCTACTTCGTAACCTCCAAATTTCACGTGCAGTCAACACGAGTGACTCTTCTGTATATTGGGTTGAATGTTTCAAAGGATGGTAGTTATAGTATTATGATTTAAGATCAGTATCTTGCAGTTGTCATATAATTCTACTGTAATTATACGTTAATATATCCCCACAGGAAATAAAATTTGTCAGAATTATATTCAATATATTGATTAAATTTATATTGTCACAATACTATACATTTTTGCAGTGTGGGACAGATTCACAATTATCACAGAATATTTTGATTAATTTCTTAGCGTAATTGTATAACATTTATTATATATTTTCGAACGATGAAGCTCCAAATTTTACGTATCAGTGTGTGTAAGCTCCTAGTTTACATAATGTATTACTCTCTTCCTGAGAGTCAATTCTTAGGGAATATCACTACTATAAGTGAGCCTCCTCATCATATAGTCATCCTTATAGAGTACAAATTTATTGATTTTTTCGTTTCTATTTCACTAATGTATATAGTATAGATATATACTCTTATCAGAATTGAATCAGAGTGAGTTAGTAAATAATTGAATCTTTACTCTGGATGACAAAAAAGGTGTCAAGTGACACTAACTGAAATACTATATACGTAAAGTGTGTTTGACAATCAATGAAATAATTTTTAACAGTTCTTATGGTACATTAGCATTTTTATAGGGTTTATACGTTACCCTCATATAGTTGATAGTTATATCCTCATCACCTGAGGGAAATATCATCCACCCCACCCTCCATCGTTATTTATTAAAATACCATAAAATATATCTGATATATAATGAGTGATTACTATATATATATACTATACATCGTCAACGATAAGGTTCTTCCTATGACCAGCATATTGCTGCCAAATATTGTCATATTTTATTATCCAAGATAATTATGGAAATTTCATAAGTAAGATATATATTAAGGATTCAACTTAATGATATATTATATAAATATGTAATGTTTAGAGGAAAATCTGATGTGAATATTAGTCTCTCTAAATAACTTAGCTACCTCAGTGTCGTAGTGTGTCCTCTACTATCCTCTTCGTTCACTAGATTTATAACACATATACGCGTGCAGAATTAAAACATCCGGTGTGTATAATTTTTTAGAGATATGAGCAAAATATTTAAAACCTAGAACACAATATAGCTTTAATACAGTTTCTTAACTGGTTATCTTATGTCCAGCAGACCGCCATTTTAAGAAATTTTATAAAATAATCATTCTTGTTTTTTGCTTTTTTTATAATTTTCATTGTATATTTGCAACATATTTTAAAGATATTCATTTTATGCTTTTTTGTTACATACGTAGAGTAGATATTATACTAATTTAACGAGGACGCCATAAAGTATTGCAAGACTGTTATATTAAGATATTATCATTTTAAATTTTTTTATAAAAAAATAATATACGCTGACAGACATTATAGTTATCCTCGTTATGTATGGGTTAAAATTGGTATCCTAGTACGTATTTAATAGCACTAGGCTCAATAAATACACTCTTGCAAACAGCGTTAGAATCGTCCCCATTGTGTTTTATTCTAATGATTAAAAATTTAGCCTTAATGTTTATATATGAGATTTTTTAAGTATGAATTGTGCTTATGGTAATTTTTAGGAATACCAAAATTATATCCTAAAATTAGCTTTATTGTTTTTTTATTCAAATTTAATGTTTCAATATTATACTTTGCAAATGAAAACGAGAAAGAATTCAAGTTTTCGTTCAATAGTTATAAGACAAAAAGCTTGTGGAATTTAATAAAAACCATTTGCCAAAAATAAAACCAGAAGGTGCTTGTTGAAGTAAGGAATATTAAATCAATAAGGGGGTTGGGGATGGGAATCAGCTTCATCTTCATCGTCTTGTTCCTCTTCTTCAAAATCATCTACAAAATCTAGAGAATCCAGCTCATCTGCGTCAGCAACTGAAAAAATGGAAGAAATCATGTCTTCTTAGTTCAAAGAACATAAAAAAAGATTGAAAACGTTGATAAGTCAACTGTTATTGGCGGTAGTAAACATTGAAAAAATCGAGATGATAATATCCGAAAAAAGATAAAACAAGAGAATATGCTCCAATTTGGAATTATTTCACTCCCACACAATATAATATTCTCTATTTTAGGTTAAATTTGGATATTTATTGAAATTATTTATTCAATCATGGTATATATATATATTGAGTATATTAAATATATATTATTGAGTATAATGAGATATATATATATAGATAGTCTATATATAAATATATATATATTATCATGACTGATAAATAAAATAATAAAAAATAATAATAAAAAAAGAATGTCTTACTAAGAAGTTAGTACTAAAATACCATATATATATATATATAGATAGGTAGCTACCGTATAAATATATATATAAGTCAAAGGAAAATTATACATTTAGAAAAATCTATGAAAGAAATTTTGCTTTTTAACATCTACGATGGAATTACTGAGAAACCTACAACTGCACCCACGAAGCATACAGAATGCGGAGAGAGAGAGGGTGGAGGTGAATCATTATAAACCGACCAACGACGAAAACGCCTACTGTGTTAAAGAAAACAGTCGAAATAAAATAAAGTAGAGATTTTTGCTCTGAAGGTAAAGGTAGGGAGACAGCGCAATAGTAAAAGTTTAATATTGTTTACCAATGTTTGGAACAGATGAAGAGTCTAGTAAAAGTTTTTTATTTTTTTTTTCTTTCGGTTAAAATATTTTATTGAATGACTACAAGAGAGGAAGAAGTCTCGACAAAATCAGCAAAACGGCGAAGTGTGTCTACAATAGAAAAATATATAAAAATGCGAAAAGAAATTACAGGTGGAATTTTTACAGCATCAGGAAAGTAAAAATTCTGTGTACGCTGCGAGACTTATGCGTAAAAGTGCGAGAATAAAATATATTAGATAGCGTAAAATGGACGAATCACTTTGAGAAAGAAACACAATATAATTAAATCACTTCGAACGAAGAGGTGCTTGATGAGGACGCTAGCCCTACTTAAGAAAATACGGAGAGGACAAAAATATGAGCACTCCCCACAGAGGGTAAAAGGATAGCGATGTCTGCGATCGTGCCGATGGCGATGTGCGCGGTGCCTAGAACACCCGCATGGGAAGACTGAAAAGCTAAAATCTGGATCGAACACAAAAGTAGATATTACTAATAATAATTCGTATCTCGATATTTTATGCCAACTTCATTTGCAACAAATGACATCATAGACAATCATTTGGCATTTTAATTTCTTACATAAGAGTAGTAATATCATTGTCGAAAGTGGAAACACTATGGTCTTTATACACGTATATAGGAACTTGCTGTAGATCCAAATGATAGCGTCGTATATAAAAAAGTAGTAATACGGACGTGTTTCCGCACTGCAGTGAAGTTGTATCCACATGGACTCTGCCATGATGGTATGCCCAGAAAATGGGCCTGCCAAACTTCAATTATCTGACACGTAAGTAAGGGAAAGACTAGAACGTAAACTATGCAATGTGCATAATAATCTCATTTAGTCAGACTAATAGCAATAATTTGATTGGGCCTCAGCGCGTGTTTGATTTTGCGTTCTTCTAGGCGATGATTTTCGTCGATTTTTGTCAAATTTCTTAAAATGATGATGAAAAATAAAAGGAAATTCCAATAGGGAAAAAAATTTCTAAGGGTTCATAGTCGCAGCAAGATTCCCTTAGTTCGAATAATTATAAATGATAATTTTCGTTAACACCGTCACTGTAGCTAGAGAATGTAAAAGAAAATATAGTGGAGAGTGGACTGTCTCCACAGGTGAAAAACATCGATTTCTTATACGTGATAGAAGAATAATCTCAAGAAATGGATAGAGAATACATAAATTTATTACAAATCTTAAATTATTTACCTCATTAAGAGGAATAAAATAAATATAACTTCCATACCATTTAAAAAGATAATCAAAGTTTGAAGGAAATATTAGTTATTTTTATTTTACTTGATCGGCTTGTTCTCTGGTGATGGGAGTGTGTCCTCACTGAATATAATAATTATCTCAATCTTTAGCTTATTTAATTCATTTAGTACAATTATATTTTTTTAACTAGATACACACAAGAGAACCTAAAAATATAAAAGCTTGTTGCCACAACGAACTCGTTTGGCGCCAACAGAGTTCCGCTTTGATAACATGAGTGAGTATATAAGAAGTATATTCTCAAATACCACGCACCCACTACACAAAATCTTTTGCCTACAAATAAAACCCAGACTCTCAAAACGATCTCAAGAAGTATGTACAGAGTGGACTCGCAAGACAAATCAATCTTATCATCCGAAATTATGTAAATATGAATCTCGAGCGACGCTTACGATGGATTTACACAATATCTGATGACGACCTACTGTGTAATCTGGTAAGAAGGAAAGCGTCCCCTGAAGAAATTCGATAATATTGGGAGAAAAGGCGTTTCTGAAGAAAGATTTTATAAAACACATCAGAGAGTTAAGAAATTGTTCCAAATCGTGAGGTACGCTTCAAAAACATGATCGCATTCTTTAATCGAACCTATCAAAGAAATATTAGTTATTTAAGACTTCTCAAAGGGGTGGGCTTTAAACAATTTCAAGCGGCTAGGCACCAAACCGAAACATCCACCCACAAAATTACACTCCCGACCTGTGCTCATCATGCAATACAAAAATTCACCAATATCGTCCAAAAGAGCTACTCGACCACTGTGGAAATACGCAGTTTTACCAACCAAAAGAGCTTTCCAAAAAAACAAGTTTTAAGCCCGCTTAATGTTGTACACCACGTAGTAATTACGGCGTGAAGAAATACTATGCTATTCTATTATCTATAAAAGCTCACAAGATTATGTCAATGGTTCCTAAAAGAAACGCTAGTTTACACTAAAAAAGACATTTGCTTTTTCGCTATTTTGTACTAAAATCATTTTCAAAAAAGACGGTGAAGAACTTAGAAATAAATAAGTCGAAGGAAAAATAAACTCAGAATGGGAGTGTGAACGATAGAGAAGGGGCGCGATGTATTAAAACTCTTTACACTCGCGGCCCCTTGTAACGAGAGTTCGCCAGATGATGCACTCGATGACTGAAACCCAGCGTACTTCAAAAAGCAATGACGAGCACCACCGCCCACTAAAACCCGTGACACATCGAGAATACCTAAGACTCGAGTTCGAATTCCACTTCTGATACGCACCCGATAAAAAACTTCGCAGATTCCATCCGGATGAGAGTCCTTGATGAGAAGGATGAAATTTAGCTCAAGTAATTGCAAAATATATTGTTCCACAGATGGACGTAACCTATGCACGACAGATAGTAGTATAAGGTTCTGCATAAAGTACCTTATAATGTTACATAAAAATCGAGCTCTCAATCTCGCCTAATATTTATGCAGAGAATTGCACAGTAGTTGGTAAGCTGAGATAATATTAGGAGAAGAGATAGGAAAGAACGAACTCGTTATTTTCATCATCACCATATTTAAAATACCACCTGTTCTGTAACACAGTATTGAGTCACCAATGGTCAGATCACGCTATAAGCAATAATAGCACGCTCAAAGAAAAGGTACTGCAGAGCTATCAAATTCGAAAAAAAAGAAAAGTCCCTCCATAAGGAAAAACGAAAAAATTGAAACAAAAGACAATCGCAAAACGAATGCACACTCTGAAACATCTACAAAATCGCACAGAAGCGAACGGATCATCAGCGCCAAAAAAAACACCCTCAGAACCCAATCCTCGACTACTGTAATCGCCCATCTCTCCCAATCTGGTCACCCATCTTTACTTCTTATACTTAAGTTATTTGTCAATTTGTATCTCCGTGAAAAGGAAGCTAACCAGGTTTAAGAAGTATTTACTTATTTTCTAGATCTGAACTTTTTTCATCCCTTATCTTTTAGCATGATATATAGGATAATATAATATAATATATTTTTATTTATTAATATAGATTATATATTTTATTTTTTAACTATATAAAAGAACCATATAGTAAGTATATTATAAATAAAATGGTTTGCAAGAAAGAAATTTTTAACCTAAATCATAATATATACTAATAATATTGTTATTACTATGAGTTATTTATAAACATTGAACCCTCCATATATTTCTCCCACTCAATAGTTTTCATACTCTCAGTAAATTCTACATCGATAATTACCTCTACTAATATATTAAATATCCATCTATCAATGAAATCTGTCATCATCCTTCTCTCTCTTATCCCTCTCTTCTCTCTCTCTCTCTCTCTCTCTCTCTCTTCTCTCTATTATATACACTTCTTAATTTTTTGTATAATAAATATATATCTTAGTAATTGTAAATCACTATTATTAGTATAATACTTACTTTGTTCTAATTTGTAGTATTCTCATATTGATTTAAGTAGTATTCTCATAAATATTATATTTAACTACTAAATGTAAATGATATATATAAGTAAAATAAATAATATATAAATATATCATATTTTTTATATATATATATTATAATCACTATATATATAAATAATCTCTCGACTACTTTTCTAATTTCGATAGAGTCACGCACATTATCCCACATCTTGGAGAAAATAAGATCTCAATAATAACAGATCCCTATACTCAGCCTATACCAACCTTACTTGAGTTCTAATATTTTTCATATTTCGAATGAAAGTAGTTAATCTATTGATATATATATATATTGATATTATCTCAAAGTCACATAAATTATTATATGTTATCTCATGAGTATAAATGACCTAAAATACAAAAAAGGAGTAAATAAATTATTATGTAATATCTATGAAATAAAAAATTAACATATCATAATATAAATAATACCAATAATATAATAGTTATATGTTTCAAATTAATATAATAGCTATATACTATTCATAGAATATAGTATAACATATATATAGTATATATAAATAATATTATATAGTTGATATCTAAACCCCTTCAAGGGTGTGACATATGATAATTACTGTAATTACCATAATTACTTATTATACTAATATTATTTATATTATATATATATGATATAAATGGTATACATTAAGATATAGCAGATGCAAATCCATTAGTATAGTATATTATATATAATATGTTATTAATATTAAAGTATAAATTTACTAATATATTATATTATAATATATTTCTCTGTCCAGATATGACACGGCGACAGGACGATCCGTCAATAGTTAGTAGTCACAACAGGCTCTCAGTACCTCTTACCACACACGATCCAACAAGCGTTTTCTGCAAAAGTTAAGCATGCCATTATTATCCTTAACTATATGCACTTTTCTTCAGAATCCGGTGGTGATGACGATGATGAGCAAGAATCAAATGCCGAGAAAGAGTGTAAAAATAATAAATAAATACGTAAATTTATTTTTTATAAGTATTTAAATAATTTGCGATTGAATGGGGTGTTACCACTAATAGAATAAATTAATTATTTTCAGAGACAAACGAGACCGAGTCTTCTACCTCCCTCAAACACAAAAACCAGTATGAAAAAAGAACCATAGATGAGCATGAATAATTTTGTTATCAATTCATACACGACTTTCACAAACTTAAAACTCTGATGGATCTTAAGAGATATATGTGAACCTAGAGGAGAAAATACAAATGCTATTTAACTGATATAGAGTAGAGCAATTATTCTTCGAATTATTCGCATAGACATTGAAATCCAAACGTATTAAATTATGAACCTATACTCAAGCAAAATGTATCAATAAAAAAAGCGAGCTAGATCTCAAGATAATTACTGAAATTGTTAAAAACAGCCACACAACTAGGAAAATAAGATAAAGATGTTGCAGGTCAATGTAGAAGATTAGAAGGCACACCGTCAAATCATACATCAAAACTCTGAACTATAAAAATAATATATGATACTAAATAACATCGAGCGATAAATCTAAGAAGAAACTATATCGCAGCACAAATGATGAAGATTGTAGACTTTATTATAATTGGTATATCGAATGGATACTATTACCTTCTCATTAATCGTTTGCTTGCGTGAGATCACACATGAGTGTGGTTAAATCAATATAATAAAATAAGTTTAATAACTATATTTAATAAATATAAATTTTAATCTACCTATTACCATTTATTTTTTTAAAAATAAAAAAACATTCAATAAGCCTTTGCTCTTTAAATTTCCTGTTCTCCACCGTGAGGTTTAAAAAACAAATTTTCAAAACCAATGACCATATACTTAACTGCTATGCTCCGATTCAAAAACACATTGAAATTTAAACTTTATAATAAAAATTCGTCATAACCCTAAGTGTTTACAGCTTTTGTATCTTAAATACAAAAATGAATCAAACTAGAAAACTAATTTATATTAGTTATGATTAAATTTTGTTTAGTGGGAGGGGCGGGGAGAACCCTTAATCTTATATAATCGCGTAAATTTAAGAGAGTAGTTTGTTTTCAAACTAGCGAATATTTTATTCACTCGTTATACTAAAGAATTTGAGGTAGTATATGTGAAGATGTCAAAATAAAATTTTCAAATTCCTTATTAGACTTTCAGTTGTTTCTAAAATATGAAAATTTTATCATTTTTGATATGTATTAGTAATAATAATAAAAATTCGTATCACACCCTATAAAAATGATGCCCCGATCGTGCTTATCAATTATTCGACGATGGATCTTTGTAGTGTTAATAAAGACTCAAAGGAAAAAGGAACAAAACTGAAAAAGAAAAAGCTTTCTCAGAACGAACAGAAAAATACACCTCCCAAAGAATTTTTAAAAGCTTTCGATTATTCTGGAGAAGCTTTGGAATCTGCTTCATCATCATTTGATCATCAGACTGATAACGATGATGATGATAAGCCGAATGAATTTTTTAAATCTAAAAAATTATTTAAAAAGAATGCGGTGAGGAGCGGAGTAAATATTCCCAATCCAAATCAACAACCCGCAATTTCGGATTACTACTCCCCCTACCTTGATAGAAGAAGTAAAAACGAAACCGCAAAGGCTTCTTTTGAAGGCATTTCAGCCTCCTGCTCAACACCTTTCGATTATCAAGCTAATAACGAAGATTGGGACTTTGAAACAACATTATTTAAAAGGAAGGAGTTGAATAGGCGTGAAAATGAAGATGCTTTAGGCGATCTAAACCGGGTCAATCTCCAAAATTTTAAACAGGCTCCTATCGTGCCACAAATAAATGTTACGCCAACATTGAAGGAACAGTTTTTGGAACAGAGTTCGAGCCGACCAGCTGGAGCGGAGCCGAAAATAAAGCGAGATATAAATATTGAAAAAAGTCTAAAACATTACTCTCGCGGATGCGGTGGTGGTTTAATAACGGATAATGAAACATCGGCGAAGAACGAAGAAAAAAAGATATAAATTGAGCATGAAAGATTTTCTTAAAATCCGTCTCTGATATAAGCAAAAATGTAAGAAGATTAACTAAGATGACAGAAAGCTTACGAATTAACCCGGCCTTCCATATACCTGATGGTCGTTTCTTCATCATGAGAGATTTCATGATAAGATTCACGTGCACCCACTTACACAAAAACGCATATTTGCTCGTTGATTTTTGATTTGTGTCGGATAATACAAAAAAATTACAATAAAAACCACAAATTATTATTTATCTCTAAATTTATTATATTAATATTATATTCTATATCTATAATTATTTATATTTATTCTATCACTTAAAAATAATATTAACTATATAATAAAAATATAAATAAATACGTACATTATTATATATATTATATATATATAATATAATTATATTTATTTATATATTATATTATATATATTATTATAAAATTTATCTAAATTATTATACTTTTATTATATATATTAATTATAATTATATAATAGATAATATAATCTAATAATATATATATATACTATTATAAATAAAATACAATAATCGAGTATATATTATATATAATTAATATATTATTATTATATACGTATGAATCCTATTTATATATATACTACTTTCATACCTTACGCAGCTCTTATTTTTATATGATAATAAATATTAATATATAATTATATATATAACTATTTATATATTCTATTACTATTTAAATAGTATTATGAAAGTGAAGAAATAAACATACGTGTTCACCTGCCTCTTATTTCACACACCTCTTAAAATAATAATTAAAAAAACAATTTACATAACTACAAAAAATTAATATTCTTTGGTTTTTATGATTTTTTTACTATTTAACTCCTCTCAAACGCCCAAAATATGATACTATCGAAATATACACCTTTTAATTTTTTTAAATTCCTTAGAAGTATATATATTCATCTTCTTCTTCTTTCTCTTTGACATTTTTGCTTCTTTTCTCTCTACTTTTACTAAACTTAGATAGCATATTATACGTCCACCACACCTCTTTTAAAAAGTTTTATCTGCTAAAAAACAGTTAAGATCAGAGTAATCAATATCTCGAAAAAGCCAGGAGGTGAAACGTTTTTGGTTTTGGATCTCTAAATTTTTTAAAAAGTTTAAAAAACGAACGAGGTTTATAAAACAAAATATTATCTTTTAACCACAACTTACTCTGATAGAAATTCTTTTTTTTTCGGCTTTGTATTTATGACTATCGATTGATTCCAGATTATATGCGGAACTATTAACATCGTATTGCTTTAAATTCCATCGGATGATGGGATTCCCGCAAACATCGGTCATAGTTATCATAATTTCTTGGAAAAGTTCATCGATATTTCTTATGTAGTCGGGAATACGGCAATCGTTAAAATACATTAAAATATTTTCTTTATTTATTAAGTAACGATCAAAATTAAATGCTATCCCTCTCTTCAAAGGCCGAGTAATATTCAAAAGATTATAAATTCTGCAAGGGTTGATGTATTCAAATTCGAAGAATACTACGACCTTTTCTAGATTTGGAGACACGCTGCAAATATCATATAAAACACCAGAAAAATCAATGTTTAATTCTACCAAATTTTAAAAAACTGCTTTGTTTTCATCATCAGATGTCCTTTCGTATTCATCTCGGAAGTACTTGCGCGCATAATTCTTTATTCTTATTTCTAAATTGGTCAAATTTGGAAAAACTTCGGCAATTTTATTGCTCAAATAGCCGCAATTAAATTCCGGTGAATAATATCTCTTTATATCGTCATATAACAATTTCAAAATGTACGCATTTAGAAATTGTAACGGGGGAAGTGTACCTAAATTCTCGTTTCTTTGAAGGATACTATTAAATTGACAAACGCTTTGTAAATTCAATTCCAAGGAACCGTCGATCTTTCTTATACTCCTTTGTAATCTGCTTCTAAATATTTTTGAATCCCAAGAATCCATCATTCTTTTTTCTAGATCCTTTCGCCACGATATAACTCTATGTAAATAGCAAGGTTGTTTATTTTGTTCGACGGGTATTCGCATAAAAAGACTTATAACTGCATATATTCCACTGCAAGAGAGACAGAACGGTATTTTTATATCGTTTCTTTCACGATCTTTGGTTAGAAGTTTCCAAAATTTAATTTCCAACATTCTTAGTAAAGCGCCAAATATTTTTTTGGAATTTGCGCCTGGCGGAGCCTCTTCTTCTTCTTCTTTAATCCCGTAAATTTCGACTGTGTGTGGAGCTTCACTAATTTCACATTCGATTAGTTTTTTGTTTTCGACTTCAACAACCACGATTAATTTATCTAATTTTTGGTTAGAACAATTTTCGCATTCTCTAAGTAAATACGAATACATGATATAGGAGTAATTGGGAAATATATCTTCTTCCGACGAGAAACTGAAAATCAATTCTAAGGTCTTCACCCCTGTTTTTTCAGCCAATACTCTCACGCGATGGTTGTTAATAAAAGTAAATCGGTGTTTATGATTTAAGCGAACTCAAATTTTTTTGCAAGTTGAACAACGAAGAGATTTCTATAATTTCCTCGATGTTGTTATTATCCACAATTAATGAAGATAATTCGTTTAATGAGGGGATATGAAGCTCTCGCAATTTGCTCGAGAAATCAAGTTCTTCAAATACGTGTTTACCATATAGATGTTCGAATCTTTCTTTGCTAACCAAATCGTTCGCCGTGGTTCTCGTTTATCACACCCTTCTATTGCGTTCTCTTCTCTCGTCCTTGGGCGACATCTACATATTAATTTTAGCGAGATTAGATTAGGAAATAATGTAGAAATATTTTTTATCATTTTGAGAAATTTGTTGTAGGATAGAGGTTTAGTACCCTTATTACAAATTTCTAGTTTCTCAATACTTAATAAAGGATTCTGACGTTGTTCTTTCATTAAATTCGTTAATTTTATGAAGGTTTTATATTGGTCTAAAGAAAATGTTAAAGATCTTAAGCGTTTGTATTTGGTGATCATTGTTCTAATAACCTCGACGGTTTTAGCGACCGCATGAACACCATCGATGAAACCGTTTGACGCGACCATATATTTGGTCAATGTCAGGGATATCGATTCAGTCGCCTTGTTAGGATTTTCCGTCACGTTTTCTAGAAAATCTAGGAAAATCGTCGAAGTTTTATCCTCGTCGTCTGAATCAAATAGCGAAGAGAGCAGGTTGAAATTTATTTCCTTCACCCCATTTTTTTCGATAAAATAATTCATAATCAAATCGCAGTTTCTAGCGAAATTTTTCGAATCCGAAACATTGTTGCGTGCGTCTTGGAAGGATGATGTTTCCAAAATAACGTTTAACGCTAAATCTTGCAGATTTGGTACATGCTTCTTCTTATTCATCTCTAGTTATCCGCTGTCGATTTAGGGTGTAAAAAAAAGAATTTAGGTGATGCAGCGGTATTTTCTTCGCCGAAAACAATCAAACTTTGAATATTTGATAGGGGTGTGTTAGGAAACTCATAACCCCAATCACTAGAAACTTTTATGCTCAAAAGACTAGGAGACTATTGGGGTCTGGTTTACACTAGATATGAATAAACCGACACTAGAAAAACATCATCTATTACAAGAAATTAACTCTAATTAAGCTAAGTAAGTCTACCCAAGCTAGTGATATATCTCTCCGGTAGAGAGAGATAGCTGACGTTCGCCTGTGTATAATGACACAATATACAACCACATTATCTCAACAAGTCATATGAGTGTGAAACTCAGTCATAACAGATTAATCGCAGTAATATATGACCTCGCGACGCGATAAATGTATGTAAGAGTCAATTTAATTATAATAATCAGTATATTAACAAATATATCTATACGTATAATACTATGTGTTTACTTATAGTTACATAACACATTCACATTAAGAGCCTCCGACGTTTGTTATATAATCTGTTCCTTATCAGATCAACGCCTTTATAACACACGAAGAGAAGGACATAGCGCGGAACACCAGAATCATAACACTCGAACTGAAGACATCAGATAAATAAGCGTCATGGCTCTCGTCTACGTAAAACTATCGCTCCTCGCGGCTCTGGAACGGTGTGTTATACCAATACCAGATGAAGAGCGAGCAAGATGAGCAGTATATGTATGATGTATTAGAACAGAATCTGTATGTATAACACAAACAGACAACAATCACAGGGCTGCGTGTAATTTTGACGTAGTTGATTACTTGATTAAGTGCAGAGCGGCTCCTCAGATATATATCCCTGCTGAAATTCTAGCTTAATATTTGAAATTTATATGTATAGTATAATAAAGACTTGGCGTACAGTGCACGTACCTAAACCGTGGATAATTCATACTTAAATATGAAAGAACATTGAAATTAATTCCTCACAAAAAAAACTCTCGATCACGTCAAAATCTCTGCCACATGAGAGAAACGAGATCGAGTAAGTGTTCTTATACCAATGAACAGAAAATAATCTGACGCCAAGGTTTTCCTGTGGAGAATTTAAGCGTATATCTTACTATAGTATAGATATCGTCTTTAGTAAATACAAAATCTCACGTAGAGTGTAAATGTATTCAAGTACGTAATTAATAATCATCACGTGTTTATTGTTATTTATTATATAGTTATTCAGCACGATACCAACGTATGGTAGAATTATGATTATAACAGATATAACCTATTTATTCAAACTCGATACTATCAATAAGTATCAAGATTTCATATATATAAATACTTCGGTAAGGTAATAGTATTCTTTTTGTAATAATATCAATAAATACTCACGTATAGAATTAAGTTATGATTGGTCAAAGTTATACTGCATATCCTGTAATAGATATAACCTCCGACCGTGAATATATCCGGTGTGATAATAGTAATATGCAACGCGAATTTACGTGGGTAATTATGTTTAATACAATCACATAATAAATTCTAAATATTATTTAACTAGTAGATAAAACATATAGATTAATACGTCATATTTATATCGTATATAAGTATATCCGCTCGATAGAGTATATTTATCTACTATGAACAAGTTATATACGCTATATTACGTAATGTAAAGATTTTCTTTTGTCATATAAATAAACAATAACATCACGTATAAGTAAGGTTATGATTAAGTTATTAGATAAACTCTCGACAACTTATCAATACTATAATACTAGTCACAGATTAATTGCTGTACTGCTTCAGGGCGATATTCGTTCTTTATACAAGCAAGCATATATGCCAGTATAGCGTGGGGAGTTATGTAGTTTGTGTGAGACTTTTTCCTTTATAGCAAATACTACTACGACCAATTAACATTTTCTAAACCGTATTCCAAAATATAGGATTATATGCATATCTTTTTTAAATGATCTTCGCATGTCTCAATTACAAGTTTTCTGATAAGTGATCAATATTAGTACATCATCACTACTCTACCGTCTCTATAAAGAATGTTTCTTTGTAATATTACCCTCAGACTCCGGAAGATGTATACAATATCTTACAAGCTACATGTGAAGACTCTTCAAATATGTAAAATAATTCAAACGATAGGCATATATAATATTGAATATAGAATTTCGCAGCGATACGAAAGTCTACGCTATCTGGAAGGACGATCTGATTATTCGCGCTTTACTAAACAGCATCAATGAATAATAGAGCGAGTGATCAAAAAAGGAAGATGATACTCACACCTATCCTCAAAATATATCTCTAGAAAGTTTTACTGTATAGCAAGAACTTCAAGTGGTATTCTACGTATGTAGAATATTGCGCGTGTCGTATATCTGTTATACTAATACACGCAATGTTTATAGATGAAAGATATTCAAACGCAAATCACAACGATCACCCAAATGGAGAACATACTCATCAGCTTATCTCAATAAACTTCTGAAAATATAAAGATAAATGTTCCCCACGACAAACATAAAACCATAAAACAGAGAGGAGTGAGTAGTATGAAGTAAAATACTAATAATAATTCTGAGTCCAAACAGTGACCTCAAATGGACATGAGATCACCTGGCTCCTATCAAAGAGCGAATCCACTGCATCCTAATACCCAGGCTTAAATCCTTACCTTAGATGAGGGAGGATAAACGACACAATCCACATCAGACTGTGAGCAAGGGCTTGGGCCAGCTCGCGGTAATCATACCCGTCCGAGTAATCGTCGAGCATCTAATAGAATCCGAAAATAAAATTTATAATTTCTAATTCGTGAAGAGGAGGCCTATATATTTCTTTTTCTAAATTGGAGATACATCTCGGATTCATCGAGGGGTTTAAGAAATTAAAATATCACTGTGGAATGAGAGCATAATCTGTAGGCAGGGGGATATAATAAATACTTGAGGTTTCCCGTAACGATGGACTGGTGGAAATATACAACAACACCCGGTCCGCGGAAATTGTGACCAATATATCCCCAGCATCAAATCCCAACCCTCGGAGACATTCATCTTCAAATCCATATCCCTGTGACAGAAGAAGTATGAAGAATATCAATCAGGTAGTATCTCCTCCTGGAAAGCGTAATCTTGGGTGCCTGCTCGTCCTCAACCAAATCGCCATTTTAACACTAAGAAAGAAAGCCTGGGATGCTCCTTCACAGCAATCAAATTCAATATGAGGAAAGAAGCTAACGATAGGTTCGTTCTAAGATAAACTCCGTCAGGACGACTTATCAAGCCCACAGTCAGAATCACCAGATCTCTCCTCACGCCCGATTACAGTAAATAGTATACTACCCCTACGAGTCGGATGAAGAAGTTGTTCGAAACTAAAGATGAATATGCGGCGGACCATCAGACAGCAAAGCCAAAATCAAAAAGACAGAGTGTCACTGTTGATTAGTATGTGAAAACGGCTCCGTGAATGCGGGCGCCTAGAGAATAGAGGTTAGTTACTCCATAGGTGAGAATAGAGTGATGATAGAGAGTCGCAAATTAGTTTGAGCTAATAAATCGACGATGGTAATGATCGTACTGATTTCCCAAGAAAGGATTGTTCCTGCCCGAGTTCTCCCTATGTCGATACGTCCCTTGTTCCGCGTATACCTCGGATAAATCCCCTAAACCGTTGGTCCGATTATGTGGAATAAATAGCAGAAGATTATTAGACAATCGCCTGCGCGCAAGAAATTTACGATTACCGAGCCGAGTATCCTAGCGTGTCTTCGATCATGAGAGATCACGACGAGATTTACGGTCACAGACACGACGAAATTCGCGGCCACCCTCAAGAAGAGAAGATGCTCGCAGATATGATCTTGGAAAAAGCTAGAATAAGTTAAACTACAAATTTGGTTTTCTTATAAACATTTTTATTTTATGTTGAGTAAAAAACTATCTCTATCCTATCGTTATTTATTTTTACCAAAAATTCTGACACTTTTTATTACGTAGAATTTGTTTTATTTTTTATAGACATTTTTCACGTGGGTTTTGCCTATCTTTAAAACTTATTTTACGTATGTTTTGCATTAACAAAAAGAATCTTTAACTCACGTAGATATAGGCAAAATGCTCCATAAGAAAACCTTACACGAGATATTTTTTAGGAAAGTGAGGTTTCGGTTACAAAACTTTCAAACGTACTTTACGTGAGGTTCTTGTATTTACAAAAAGAATCTTAAACTCACGTAAATATACGCTAAATGTTTCATAGGATAAACCTTACGCGAGATAACTTTTACGATAAAGCGATACTTTTTCTACGTTAAATTTAATTTATTGATTATAAACATAATCCCTACGTAGGTTTCGTGCGGAAACGTACGTGAGATTTTTGTATTTACAAAAAGAATTTTTAACCTTATGCGAGATATCTTTTATGGAATTTTGTTACCTTTTTGACGTTGAAATTGGTTTATTGGTTATAAACATAACTCCCACGTAGGTTTCGTGCGGAAACTATATAACATTATGCACGTGATATTTTGGTTACGTACGTACCTTTGAAATTTACTCTACGTGAGATTTTTAAATTTACAAAAGGAATCTAACATACGTAGATATACACTTAATTCTCTACAGTAAAACCTTACGAGAGATATTTTTTGATATTTAGATACTTTTTTGACGCTAGAATTGGTTTATTAATTATAAACATAATTCCCACGTAGCGTAGGTTTCGTTCGGAATCTATATAACATTATGCACGTGATATTTTGTGGTTACGTACCTTTGAAATTTACTCTACGTGAGATTTTTATATTTACAAAAAGAATCTAACTTACGTAGATATACACTTATTTCTCCACAGGAAAACCTTGCGCGAGATATTTTTATGAAATATTGATACTTTTTTGACGTTAGAATTGGTTTATTGATCGCAAACATAATTCCCACGTAGGTTTCGTGCGAAAGCTACATACAAATATTTTACGTGAGGTTTCGGTTACATAACTTTCAAACCTACTTTACGTGAGGTTCTTGTATTTACAAAAAGAATCTTTAAATCACGTAAATATACGCTAAATGTTTCATAGGATAAACCTTACGCGAGATAACTTTTACGATAAAGCGATACTATTTTTCTACGTTAAAATTAGTTTATTGGTTATAAACATAATTCCCACGTAAGTTTCGCGTGCAAACTATACACCGATATTCACGCGAGGTTTCGGTTGCGTAACTTTGAAACCTAATCTACGTGAGATTTTTGTATTTACAAAAAGAATCCTTAACCTTACGCGAGATTTATTTTATGAAATCTTGATACTTTATTGACGTTGAAATTGGTTTATTGGTTATAAACATAATTCCCACGTGGGTTTCGTGCGGAAACTATATAAAACAATAAACACGTGAGATTTTAATTACGTACCTTTGAAATTAACTCTACGTGAGATTTTTGTATTTACAAAGAGATTCTACCATACGTAGATATACGCTTAATTCTCCACAGGAAAACCTTGCGCGAGATATTTTTTATGAAATGTTGATACTTTTTTGGCGTTAGAATTGGTTTATTGATTATAAACATAATTCTCACGTAGGTTACGTGCGAAAGCTACATACAAATATTTACGTGAGGTTTCGGTTTCGGTTACATAACTTTCAAAACGTACTTTACGTGAGGTCATGTATTTGTACAAAAGAATCTTTAAGCTCACGTAAATAACGCTTAAATGTTTCAGTAGGATAAACCTTACGCGAAATAATTTTTTACGATGAAGCTATACCTTTTTCTAGCGTTAAAATCGGTTTATTGGTTATAAACATAATCCTCACGTAGTTTCGCGTGCGAAACTAATACACCGATATTTCACGCGAGGTTCGTCAGTGAACTTTGACAACCTAATTACGTGAGATTTTCGTATTGTACAAAAAGGAATGCCTTACCTTACGCGAGATTTCTTTATGAAATTTTTTGTAACTTTATTGACGTTGTAATTGGTTTATTTGGTTATAAAATAATCCCACGTTGGGGTTTCTTTTGCCGGAAACTATATAAAACAGATTACGCAGTTGGAGAGTTGGCTACCGGTTGAAATTTTACTCTACGTGAGATTTCTATTGATATTTTACAAATAAGAATTCACCATTTACGTAAATATTTACGCTATTCTCCAAAGGAAACCTAGCGCGAGATAGTTATGAAAGGTTGGTATATACGTTTGGGGTGTCAAAATTAATATAGAAA
>JABUQX010097233.1:0-32864 GCA_015478945.1 Trachelipus rathkii | reverse complement strand
TATATATATATATATATATATATATTTTTCGATAGTTTTTCTGTGCGATTATCGAGTTTCTTTCGATGTTTTTGAAAATTATTAAAACTATCGATTAGTTTGATTTACTATCGGGAATCCCTACCTTCACCCTAATGGCTTTCTGGCTTAATTTCTATGCTTACGTCATTGGCAGGAAGCGTTTTGATTGGTTAATAATGTAACGTAAAATGTAAAAACAAAATTTCATTGGCCTCTTCCCCTTCTTTTTTCAACAGAAGTAAATACAAAAACAATTTAAAAAAAATAATATTAACCGATTATGCTAAATTTTTTGTTTACCACCGTGAAATACTAAAACTATCTTAGCACTGTAAGATAAATTTGCGCTATAATACAAGCAATTTAAATTATGGTATTAATTTTTTAGGCGGAAATTTCCGGAACATTACAACGCACACACACACAAGATGGCCGAAAATTATAACATGGATTAATCTACAGTAATATTTTCTACCATCGGTGTAACTGCCTACTTTCTTTTGAAATCTCTTCTTAAGCTCTGTATCTAAAAGGTACATACGGTTTGTTGACTTTAAAAAGAATAAAGAGAAAGACTAGATATGCCACTTCCAAATTGCAACAAGATTCATATGACAACATCAAATGAAATATTTGACTGACCCAAAACCATATATATATATTATAGTATTATATATATATAGTATATTATATAATATATATATATATATATAATAATATATATATAATATATATATATATTATATATATATGGTATTAATTGGTTTAAACTACAACTCATATCTCGAAAGACTGCAATAGATACAGGAAAACCAGCAATAGATACAGGAATCCTGGTAACATTTAGTGCGGAAAATGTAAAAAACAAAAATAAAATAAAAAAAAATATATCTCAAAACTACAATAGCTATCCTACAATACCTACAGCGAAAAGGAATACATTTTTGATATCCTGGTAAAATTTACATTAGGAAAGTAAAAAAAATAAAATGAAATAAAAAGATTATTGTTAATAATTATAGAAATGATTAGAGAGCCTATTTAGAGGACTTTTATTGTTATTCGTTAAAATAAATATACTTTCTATTAAATTTGCTTTTTTTTTTAACTAAAGATACCCCAAGGGTATATACCGCACCGATCCGGATGAATCGGGGTCTCTCTGCCTTCCGGGAACGAGTTAGACTAATTCCCCCTCTCCGGGAGGTCTCCGAACCCCGCCTCTTTGTATTTGAGTATCGCGGTCCTCCGCCCCCCCTACGGAGGTATGGAAAACGTTCCCCCCGTTCCCCGTCGGCTCGAGCCCCTACATTGCCGTGTAATCTTTACAGAATAATATACTACTATATATATATATAGTGATACTAGTCCCCTCTTTTGATGCAATAAGTACCAATATTATTATTTATTTTTTTTTTTACATTCTTCCTCAACTAAAATTACAAGGATTCCAAAAATATTCCTTTTCGCTGTAGCTATTGTATTTTTAGTATATTTTTTTTTATTTTTCTTACATTTTCCGCCGCACTAAAATGTTATCAGGATTCCAACAATGATTCCTTTCCTACTAGTTGTAGTTTGAGATATGAGTTGTTAGTTATGTAACACCAAAAATTTGTAGTTTTAACCAATTGATAACCATAATAATATATAAGTTAAAATAATATTATATTATATATATATATATATTATATAATATACCTTCATTACTTTTTTCCTTAAAATACTATATACATATATATATATATATATATATATAATATATATATATATATATATATATATATATGAATCATGAAAAAATAACACCTAATAACTTTATATTAACTAAAGCACTCCTTACTAATAGGACCTTCTCCGAAAGAAATTTAAACTCATATACCTATTTTCTCACATAACGTTCTCAAACGTTCACGATTCTCCGAAGTTCAGAATTGACAACTTGTTATTTTATGGCCATATTCTAGCAAGTTGATGCATTGACTGATTTATTATTTAGTGATAGAGACATATAATCTATATGCTTTATAGATATTTGCCTTTATTTGTAATCATTAAAACTTAAATCCATGATCGATTTTCTCCGGGGGGGCACTCGACTGTCTTCGGGGGCAAAGCCCCCCCGGAAGTATGCCTGAAGAAACTTTCTACAAACCTTTTTATCTAGTATCAAACTTAAATGTTGCAGCAATGCTAACAGTATAATGATTTTATCATTCTCACAAATTTAGACTATAAATCCTTTCAAATTCATAAAATTTTCAGAAAAATTGGAAAAAAAAATACTGTCAAACTTATCGGAAACACTGTAAAAAAACAAATTTATTACCTTCAGAATTTATATATACAGTAGATATTTAAAATCCAGTAATACTCAATGAATAAAGTCCATCGTTTATATATATATATATATATATAAGATATAATATATAAATAGAATATATATATTAATATATATATATATAATATATATATATATGAGTATATATATATATATATCATATATTATATATAAAATCTCTCTCGATTCAAAATTTCTTGCTATATATATATATATATAACTATATAAATAATAATATATATATATAGTATAAATATATATATATATATATATATATATATAGATTAATATATATTATAATATATATATCATTTACATATATATATAGATTTATATATAACATAGTTTTTATCAATATATATAATAATAATATTCAATATAATTATAGTTATAATATTATAATTATATATATATATATATATAATAATACTATATATAATATAATATAATAATATATATATATATATATATATAGTATATATATTTATAATATATATATATAATATATATAATATAATATATATATATATATATAGTATTATATAGTAATATATATATATATATATATATATAAAAAGGCGGACGAAATTATGATTAGTTCTGGGCGGTACTAAATGATGACGTAACCTATTTTTTTCGTAATTTGGGGGACGGAGAATTTGGGGGAACTGTTAATAATTATTCCCATAGAAGCTACCTCACTATATTATATTAATACACTATGCTATTATCTCCTACTTATGTAATGGTTGCCAATTCGTTACATTTTGATCTGGTTTTTATTTTATTTAACACCTCAAATATTGATTTTAAAATTCATCACAAAATTGTTATGTTCCTTTTTCCTCCATCTAACATGTCTCGCGACTGAATTCCCTTTTTAACTTTCAAATAAATACATAATTATTTAAGTCTAGGCCTTTTCCCTATGGAAAATTCTTAGAACATATAATCCACTTTTCGTTTGGCGGATGAATATAGTTACTTTCTTATTTTAATTTATTATATTTACGTGCTCTACATGGGGAAATTTTACCAAATAAAATTTCTTAAAATTTTATTTAGTTTAACTAAGGAATAATTCTCAAATTAATTTCTTACTTCCTGAAATTTATATCTTTTTTTTTTCACCTTCTCCTCCGCGAACTATATACACATTACGTAATCAAACCACCTTAGCTTTCTGGCGATCCAAGGTCCCTCACTTTAACTTTAGAAGTTATTCTGGTACCTTGTGTATACTGTTGCTGTTCCCATATTCCTGTAAGCCGCTTTTTTTATACTCAATTGGTTCATAAATATTTTCTTCATGCAAAAAATCTAGATTAATAATGATAAATAGTAATATTTAAAGACATCTGAATACTAAAAAGTAATAGATTATAACATAATAATAATATAAATTTTTGGGTTTTTCATTTTACATGAGATCTAAATAATCACCATTACAAGACCAAATTTCCTGCGTAGCATTTTTCTTTTATTTTTTTAAAGAGCATGGACCAACCTTTTAGTAGTTTAATAGTTAAATCCTTAATAAAGCTTAAAATGCAAGGGTTTTCATCAATGTTATAAGAATTAAATTTATAAGATAAATTAGGCAATGTGCTTTGAAAATCTCATTTTCTCTAGTTAGTTTTACAGTTTTTTTTTCTAGAAAAATTATATTTTTTTTTGGAAATTTCATTTTTAGCTACCTTGTTATAGATAATTGTTTTGCAAACTAAAGATAATTTGAAAAATCTCGCTTAGCCAAAGTCAGACCTTTTTTTTACCATTGTTATTTATATAATTTTTTTTTCATCATTCAGATGTTTTCCAAATCGATATAAATAGTCTTACAGATTAAATTATTTTTCATATCACTTTGTAAATTTAGGAGATTAAAATTGAATTGATCATGTAAGACGATAGCTTGCCATTAAAATTTGGAGGCCTGAATAGTGAAATATATATATATAATATATATAAATATATATATATATAATTGTAATATATATATATAATATATATATATATATATATATAATATAATTATATATATATATATATATATTATATATAATATATATATATACCTTATTATATCTTAATATATATTATATATATATTAATATAATACTATATTGTTTACATTTTATATATACCATAATATATATATATATATATATATATATATATATATATATATATTTATATATATATATATATATATATATATATATATATATATATATATATATTATATAGAATTAAGAATTTTTTTATATTCCATAAAAGTAAATTTGAACGTATTTAGACAAGATTTTGTAGTAAAATTTAAAAAAAAAAAGTATTAGTTTGTAAAAATGTCTTGGATTTTATTTCTAATTACTATTAAACTATTCTTGAGAGCCATTTAGCCCTATTCCTAATGTTATAAATATTTTTTATAGCTTAACTAGTCCTACCTAGCTCATAAACTTCGTTTTGAAATTCTTTCTTAGTAAAGTAGAAATTTTGTTACACCCAAAATTAATAAAATGGATTTTTAAATGGGATGATGTGATATTTCTTAGTATTCTTAACCCCAACTATTTTATAGAACACTCCTATACTATGTAAGTTATTATTTTATGACATCAATATATCGCAATGATAAAGTTATAGTCTGATCTACAACACCATATTTTTCTTAGAAGTTAGCAATTTTGAGTTTTGTTTGTTTTAATCTTTAAGGTATTTTATAAAAATTAATCATTTTTCTAAAAGTTGTTCAAGACATCCACACGGTCTTATATAGTTAAATCTTAAACTGAATTAAATTTGTTTCGCATCCCAGTATTTTTAATAGCTTCAAATTTTGAATGTCAGGTTATATAAAAAGTATTGAAGGCAGTAAATTTTGCCAAGGATAAATATTCTTTTAATATTGTTAATAAAGTCATAAAATTCAGTCAGCCACTTCGCTTCCCACTTCATTTTTTTAAACCTACTTTTCACCAATTTATTTTTTTTGTAAACACGTTCGCTTAATATAAAAGGGTGTATTTTTGATTTGGTTAAATATCTAATGTTGACGTCAGTAATTCGTTAGTATATTTAAATGGGTGATTTTTGTTTTTTGAATTTTATTTTATAATTTTAATGGTCTATAGGATCATTAAAAATAATTTTTTATACAGACGCGTATTATATTTGATCTAACAGTTGTATTAAAACTCACTTTATAAAATTTTTATGTATATTTGTTTTAAAGGATTAATATTTGTGACTGTAAGAAGCTTTCAAAATCCCTCAGGTTATGAAAGTAATTTTAGGTAATAAATTTAATTTAAATTTTTTAAGCTGTAATTAGAAAACTGAAACAATTGATTTTTATATAGGTCTTAACCGGATATTTAATAGCCCTAGGGTCATTTGTGGATATAAATATGCAAGTTTTAAAATATTTTTAGAATTATTTTTTTTAAATAGGATAAACTTAAAGTTTTGAAGCTATTATGTTACAGTAAATCAGACAGCTGTTGTGTTTGATGTTTTTTTTATGTTTAAAATCTTTCTTATTTTTTGAAAGCATAACACTGAACCCCTGTTGGGACTATGATTTATGCATTTTTTCGTTTTAATTAATTGAAATTTGATATTGAAGTAGACTGCATTCATCTTTGATAAATTTTAAAGGCTGTTAAACTTAGATTTTTGATGTCGAGAGTATTAATTTTGAAATAAGTTTTAAGACAAAATGGTTTTAGAACAAAAGTTTTTGGAGCAACTTTTTAATGTTTTTTTATAAATCTTCATATTTAGTTTCTTATTTACTTTGATTATGCCAGGCTAAAATCTTAAACTATATTTGAAGTACTGGTTAACTTATTTGTATAGATTTTGCTGTTATTATTTTTATTTATTTCGTGTTTATATACTTTGTACTATCGAGCATGAATGAATTCCTTATGTTAATTATTTTTATTTATGTTTTAGGCACTTTTTCTCGCGGATATATATATATATATATATATTATATATATATATATATATATATATCATAATATATATATATATATATATATATATATATAATATATATATATAATATATATATATATATATATTCATAATATGTCCATGTTGATCCCCTTATATATTAGATGCGTACAATAAAAATTTACATGCTTATACAAAATTGTTACTCAAATCCTGACAGCTGAAGAAAGAGCTGAAATTATTATATATATATATATCATTAATATATATATAATATATATATAATATATATAATATATATATATATATATAAATATATAATAATATATATGAATAATATATATATTATATATATATATATATATATATATTATAAATATATATATATATTATATATAATATATATATATATAATATAGTATATATATATTATATATATATATATTCAAGCCTTCGAATGTAATAGAAGATAGACAGACTACTTTGTCATTTACTTATAATATGAGTCAATTATATTGCTCTCTCTCTCTTTTTTTTTTTTAAGATTGATAAAAATTTTTGTACTATAATATAACGGATTGAATGTTAATAAAAGAACATAACGGATATAATCTCTTAAATTGTGCACACGTTTACTCAATAGTACATGTGTTGTAAATCAAACACTGTTGGTCTCTACTGCAATATATCTCAATTCATAATTAGTGAAAACATCCTCTAAAAGATGCCTTCAGATAGTAACCAAATTGTCCAAAACATCATTATCATCAAAATCATTAACAACTACAAAAGACTCCTTTGTGCATATGTGTAGAGCAGTTTTGTATCTCCTCAATCTAAATTTCAGAATGGTTGTTAAGCGTTGGTTCTGTTTAGTGTTTCTTTATGTGAATTTCAACGTTCGTTTCTTTAATCAAGATTTTATTTATTTACAATAGACTTCAGCTTCATTAAAGTAATAAAGTAATTTGTACATACGGTACTTGTGTAATTTTATTATTAAAAATATTCTTTCGTGCTGCTTTTTTTAATTAGACTTGGAATTTGATTTTTTTTTCTTTTCAGTTTCTGTTTGGAATGGTGGATGCCTCCTGGTTGGGGCTTAATCTGTGCTCATGGAAATGTTTTTTTTTTGTTTTATTTGATGTGTTTTTAAGTGAAGTGTATTTTTTTCAGTGTAAATTTAAAAGTGAAGTTAATATTTGAAAGAAAGTTTTCATTCAACAGCAAAGACGAAGATTTATAAAATCACAGTCTAGATCAAGGTACAGTCTGTATCTTTCAGGTAAAGAGTAATATTTTTTTAATTCATATATTGAGGTTGGGGATTAGATTGCAGGTGGGTTAACTAATGTTTATTTGTGAAGGTGAGCTTATCTTCGACCTATATTTAGAATTAATGATATAAGTTAGTAATATTCTTTGACTAGTATCACAAATTATTGATTCAATTTATTGGTACTAGTAATTTATATAATACTTTCTGTGAGAAATATTGCCAACTTTGACATTTGTTTTTTATGTGGAAATTAATATAATATTTCATAATTATTTTTTTAATACCAAGTAACGTGGGTATTGGTGACTGGTGAAATTTAATTATTTGTGAATACAAAGGATTAAATTAAAATTCAACTGAGTATCTCATTTTTGCATTTATTATTATTTGATTATTTATAATTTCCCTTAATTTACATTGAGACATTTTAAATCTGTGCTTTAAATTTTTAATTTAATTTTAATATAAAAGTTATTGAACAAGAGTTGCAACCATTCAGTACAAACATTTATAAGTCATCTTAATTTCAAATTACTTTTCTTTTTTCAGGGCTCTTCCTCTTTCGTTTTTAATCAAACGATGAAAGCACAAATACTCAGTCCAAAGTCATCCAATATCTGCTGAGAGAAATTACTTAAACCTTTCCCGTCTCTCAGCATCTTTAGGCTACGATTACAGTGTAATGAGTATTGACCAATTTCATTTTATTATATTAACTAATCTCTTGCGAAGTTTAAAATTTTGAAAGGTCGAAAACCTTTATAGACTGATCAACAGATCTCGTCTCAAAGTACGTAATTCAAACTAGTGTATTTCTTTCCCCAAATCTATAAGTAATGAAAATTTATACTTTTCAACCATTGAGAATTAATAAAACAACCGAAACCGAATTGAAAAAATCGACAGAATAAGTTCGCCCAAACAAGCATTCACTGACAACCGTAGCCTTAATATCTTTTCCTAATAAATTATCCATTATTATTTATTTTCTTTTATAATAGCATCTCCAGGAACTTTTGTTCTCTTCTATCTTGTATATAGTCAAGTTCTTTAGCTGAATTAAGAACACGCCACCTGCTAATCCGAATACAGCATACAAATTTTTTTCGACTCCTACTAATTTCCATTATTCATTTTACTTCATTTTATTGTCATTTAATTCCATTTGTATTTTTGCTTACCCTTTTCTTCTTCACCATGGTGTTCTACCAGATTCTATATTACTTACTAAGGATGTTCTTTTTAAGTGTCCTTCCGATACACTCATACCACACTCAAACATTTAAATATTTATTTTTTTTTTTTTTTTCTTCTCTGCTTAGAGGATTTAATCCTCATCCTTTCCAAACCGGACCTAAGGTATGAAGATTTCTAGTATCCCTAGCACGAGGTCTTAGGATTGCCTAGCTTTCTTTATTCACTCAATGACCACATCTTTAAACTACGAGTTAGGTACCTTTTTCTATTGGTCATGCTTCTTCTATTCTCATCTCCGTATGTTGCGTGTCCAAGCAAGCTATTGCTATAACTCCACCTCCTCCACCCCCCACATTCTTCTTATGTCATACTTTTAATCTTACATATTTTACTTCCTTTTCTTCTCTCATATAATGCTTACTCTATGTCCCTGCTTATTCCAATCTCTATGATATAACATTTCTGTGTTCTCTTCTCTCTTACCAATTATGTCTGGTCGTTATTGGTGTAGTATAGACTTGGTATGTGATCGTTTCGGTTAGATTATGTTCCTCATTTGGTCATATTGCGCTGTTTTGCTGCATATTGATCGGTATCTATTTCAAAATTATTATTTTGCATTATTGTCAAATGAATCAGATTGCAGATTGCTTTATGTCTTATCTGTGTATAATCCCATTTGTATCAGGTTGTCGCATCTGCAAAATATGGTTTACTTCTCGTTTTATCTTGCACATTCTGACAATTCCGTGTATTTCCTCCTTTTCTATATTTTCTAACCGATTTTTCTTAGTATTTGATCTTTGCCGCTATAGTTCTCTCGTCTTCTTTTTAGTGTATCGCTCCTGTTAAATGTTCGACTCGTATGCTTCCTTATCAGTAGATCTGTCCAGTACATCTATCCTGAAGTGTTTTCCACAACATGCCTCTTTCCATTTGGTATATCATTATTTAATTCTTGCCTGCCTGTATTAGTCTTCAGGTCTTTTATTTTCTTCCTAGCTTCGTGTAGTTTCTGAATTCTCCTACCTCAATCTCTACTTCTTCCAGATAATCCTTCTCTTTTTGATGTTGTTGGGGGTTCATCATCTCGTGCTCATACACCCATCTCATTAAATTTACTTCTTCTACTCTCTAAATATGTATTAACCTATTGATTCTGTTTTATATTTCTATCCATGTGAATCCCATTCCTCTTCATTGTTAGGCACATAAATCCTGGCATGCATTGTTTTGTAATTTTTATGGCATGTAACATTTTCTGTTTTTACCGTCTATCCCATTTATCTCATGTTGAACCAACTATTATACCAAAGCTGAGTGAACGGGACTGCCAGATTCTTAAGGCGATAATTTATTCTGTTTTTAATTCTGATTCTAAATGCTTTTCATTTTTATATATGCTTTTTGTTATTTTTTTTTCATCTTTTTGACTCTATTTCATCAGACTCTTCAATTCCTAGATATTTGTAAGTATGCCTTGTTCTAATTCCCGTATTTCCGTATCATTTATCCTTATGTTACCAGCTTCTGTCTTCTTCTTCCTTTTTTTAGACTTACAAATTCCACTTCTAACCCAACTTCCATAATTATTGCAGTGGAAATATCGCCTTTTACAACCTCTACTCTTTTTCCGATAACTGCCGGTCGAGCACACGAATGTTAAGAATTGAAGAGTAGAAAAGGTGTGATTTTTTTGCCTGTTTCTTTCTGATTGAATTAATTTTAAAGTCATTTTTCAATTTCATCATCAGTTGCTTAGGGGATTGAAGCCGAGATAACATAGTGGAAAAGAGCTCTGAAAGATACCTCTTTTATGATTTTTATCCTTCTATTATTGTCCTTTTCATACGGCTAGTACCAGTCTGTCTCCATTTCTCATCTCATCTTATGAAGCTTTTTTTATAGACATTAATTTTGTAGATCTTAAGTACTTCCTTAATCCACTTATGAGGGACGCTTCATATGCCTTCTTGTAATCGATCCATACCATACTGAGATGTTTCTGCCCTTCTACTATTTCCATAACATCTTGTTTATACATAATGATCCTTTGTCCATTAACTTCCTCTTACTGCAACCTTTTTTCTTCATAATTATGTCGTTACTTCTAGTGTTTTGCTACCCTTTCCCATACTCCAGTAATTTTATATATGGTTGGTTAAGCATGTATTGGCGGTATTGCTCGCATTCATGTTTCTTCAATTTTTTTGTATTAATATGTATTTTATTAGTGAGCCATTCTGGAATTTCTTCTTGTTTTTCTATTAGTTTTTAAAACTCTCTGTTAGAGGTTTATTAGTACTTTTAGTTTCTTTAATTTTTACATTATTACTTTAATCTTGCCTGTGCTTTCCAACTTCACTCCTTTTAATGAGTAACTTGTATCTTCTGTGATTCTTCCAGCCTTCAGGGTATGATCGCTTTCATTTGGGTTATCTACATTCTCTTTTCCAATCGCCTTCATTATTAGGATTAACTTCACTTTCATAAATCTTCCAAAATTGTTTCTACTTGTTTTCTGCTGTTTTCTACTTTAATCGACCTCTCCTTAATTCTCTATAAAGTTTTCGGTCCTCCTAAATATTCTATTCTTATGTTTCTTTTCGTTTTTCATATTTGTCTTTTTTAACATTGCAGTGAGTATTAGATTCCTTCTTCTAATGATCACAAGTGTCGCCAGTTTCCACCCTCTCTCTTATATAGTAAATTCTGCACTTTCTCTTGTGTGGGGGCTCCAAGTAAAAAATGACAAATTGGTGTCATCATATTTTCTTTTCTTAGTTTGAGAATAAAATTATTTAATTTTCAGGTTATTCCTTAGTTTAGGTTCATTTGTTTTTATATTCCTTTGTTTTAATTCCTATGTGTCCGCTATGCTCCTAGCATACATAATATACGTTTATTTCAGTAGTATCACAATTTGGTGGTTATAATCGGGAAGCATTCTGTCAGCAATTCCTGCATATTATTAGAAGCCTAAATTACGATATTGTTTATCTTAACTTTTTAAATATTCCCTAGATTATATCTCCTCCCTTATAATGGGGATATTTTAACAACATTCTTCTTCACTCTCGTCATTGTTATTGTTTCTTTTCTTTTTCATAAATGAAATACCAATTCTTTCATTTTTCTTCTCATTATTGTCTCTCTCTTGGATTTGTTCCACTGTCATCATCTCTATAGTTTAATTTCATCTTCACTACTAAGACTACTTTCTCCCATTCTGGTCCTCATTTCCCAGGTTAATATACTTTTCATCGACACATAGCATTTCAAAGTCTTCTGTTTTCTCTTTCCTGTCCACATTGCTTCTAGTTACAATTTATTTCTGATTAATTAGTTATTTTTTCTTTTTCATTATTCTGGTATACCACAGTTTTCATTTCCCTTTTCTTTCCTTTTACTTAGTCATCTTGATTTTCTTGTTTTATTCTTTATTTTTCTTATTCTTCTACTCTTTAGTGTTAATTCTAACTGCATTTTTTCAAAGCCGTTTTCAATGCTTTATTAATTCAATTTCTTCATTAAGATGGTAGGTTACCTTCGTTTTTCTTTGTCCTAGTTAAAGTTATTTGTAAGGAACATTAAGTTTTTATTAACCATTTTTTCTTCAATTTTTTGAACATTCCGAATCGATATTCCATGAAGTCATTTGGGGAGAATATATTTTTCGTCACTACCCACTGTCCATATTTTAAAATCCTCTTTCACAAGATATTCTTTCCACATAAAATAATTCCATTAAAAATTCATTCCTTCGTACGTCCAAATCCATCCGGTCTTCGCATTATATTCAGTCCCTCAATACTTAATTCACCACTTCTCTTTAATCTGCTTATCTTTCTTCATTTATTGGAGTTTTCCATCTAATATTAGTAGCTATGCTACTGAATCTACTACTTGGTGTTGTTTCGTAAGCAAGTGTAATTTTAGGTATGCTTTTCTATTACACTCATAGCCACACAGAACATTAAAATAATTTTATATTTCATGTTTAAGCATGTTTAATCTTAAGGTTCCTTTTCATTACAATCATAGCCACACTCAGAACATTTAAATACTTTATTTTTTTTTTTTTTTTTTCTTTTTTTCCCACTCCTCAAAGGGAGGTATTTATCCTCATCCGGGTCCAAACCTCAGACCAAAGGATGAGGATTTTGATTTACCCCCCAGCACCACCTAACATTGCCGAAGCGCGTAAGAATGCACCCCTATCTTCCGCGGAGCGCCACAGATTCCCCCAAAGGCATGGATCCATATTTTGATGCGTAAGCATGTGTCTTTTTAAGTTTCCTTTCTCATTACACTCATAGCCACACTCAGTACATTTAAATTAATTTTTATATTTTGATGCCTCGTCAGCAGTTCTTTTTAAGCTTCCTATGCTTACACTCATAGCACACTCAGAACATTAAATAATTTATTTTTCATGTAAGCATGTGTAATCCTTAAGCTACTTTTCTCATACACTTCACTAGCCACACTCAGAACATTTTAAATAATTTTGTATTTTGATGCTTAAGCATGTGTCTTTTAAGTTTTCCTTTTTCATTACACTCATAGCCACACTCAGAACATTTAAATCAATTTTATATTTTGATGCGTAAGCATGTGTCTTTTAGCTTCCTTTATGATTACACTCATAGCCAAACCAGAAACATTTAAAAATATATATTTTTCATGTTAAGCATGTTAATCTTAATCTTCTTTTCTCATTACAATCATAGCCACACTCAGAACATTAAGTAATTTTATATTTGATGCCTAAGCATGTGGTTTTTTAAATACCATTTCTCATTACATTCATAGCCACAAACATTTAAATATATTTATATTTTATGCACAAGCTGTGTGTTTTAAGTCACTTTCCGATTACACTATAGCCCACATCAGAACATTTAAATAAAATTTTATATTTTGATGCTTAAGCAGGTGTCTTTTTAAGCTTACTTGTGATTACACTCATAATCACACTCAGAACATTTAAATTATTTATATTTTGATGCCATAAGCATGTGTGTTTTTAAGCTTCCCTTGTGATTACACTCATAGCCACACTCTATTATTAAATAAATTTAACAATTTTGTAGATAGCGGATGACGGCTTAAGATATTTACGATTGCGTTTCATAATTCAAAATGGGCATATTTTAAACTTTTTTTTCAAAATTCAGATCCTTTTGAATTCTCATTATTTTAAAAATTAAATTAACATATTTGCCCAACAGAGTTTCAAATATTAATTTTGCTAATCCTTTTTTTTCACACATTTTAAGGACTGAACAGTATTGACACATTTTCGAACCTTTCTCCTTGACCAGCCATCTCTGATGAGATGTCTGTTCAAAACAAAAATAAAAAAAAATTATACGAATAGGCAAAAGAAAATTTGAATAATTTCACACAAACCTTCTTAAATAAAAATTGAAATCTAAATTTTTTTTTTAAATTGAAAGAATAAACAAAATGTTATGGTGCATGCTAAATGATAGTTATATTTTATCACAAGATTTTATTAATTTTTCTTTTTTTAGGATGTAAAAATTGGAATAAATATTTGAGAAGTTAATCTACACATAAGGCTGTAAGTAAATAAATCTCCTCGTATCTAATGAATTTATTCATCAATACTATAAATATATAAATGTTCTTCAAAACTTAAATGAATGCAGATGATGAGATAGGAAGAGTACATGGAATTTTAAATACAATTTAAAAAAATACCTGTCTCATAGGTATTATTTAGACTGGGAAAGTGTTACCATGTTTTGGCCATATCTGATACAATATCGTAGTGCAATAGACCAATCCTTTGGAAATGCTTCTTTGCATATTAAGATATTTACTGACTATCTGTTTTACTCATGTTTTTACCGCTCAACTCATTTAAAGGTAAAATTATTCAAATTGTTCAATTGCTTTCAAACTCGGCTAAAGAAATTACTATTGAACAGGAATACAGAAAATGTTAAAATCATAACTCACTGAAGATGAGAACAAAAAAATCAACTATTAAATTAGTCTCCATGTCCACAACAATTTATGCCCTCAGGGAACGGCATGCATAACACGAGATTTAAACAAAAAACAAAAATAAAGAAGGCCCAATAAATAAAATTGGATTAAAATAAGCCCATAGATTGTATCCCAATAAAAAAAACGGCATAATGAGGCTAATACTCCGAATATTTTCAAAAATTAATAGCAAATGTAACTTAAATAAAGTTACGTACCCATGTCAAATTAGTAAAAAATATTAGAAACTTTCCTGGACAGAATCAAAATAGCAGATTTAAATATTTATTCATTAAAAGCTTTTCTAAACAGTGATAAAATGTACTAAAATGTCAAAAAAAAATTTATCCACATATCACCTAAATTATAATCGTATAAAAGCCAAAACTCCTGTAAGCAAATGTCCTAATCATATTACTATAGATCCGGTATCCTGGAAACTGGTAAAACAGAAAATCTTGCTCTACAGCATTTCAGGACTCACGGCAAACAAGCTATCTTAGTCTAATGGACCAGCCCTGTAAGTGGACGCTGAATTACTCCATGCAGTTTTATTCGCTGGTAAAGAAGAAATCTAGTCCATTGACCTGATCCTGGCGTAATGGACTAAATTAGCCAATCCAGTCAATTTCCTGCGTAAGGGAAAGAAAATCTTAATCTATTGAGCCCTGAATCCTAGGAAGTGATTCTAATTATTCACTACATTCGGGTTCCTGGGTACAATGAGACAAATCTAACTAGTAAGCCAGGTCTCTTGTAGTATAATTATTACGTCACAAACAGATATTTGATGGAGGAAATGTTGTATAAGACATATATAGTTAATTTTGCTAGATCATTGAATAATAATTGACCATCTATTACAATTATGTCAAAAAACCGACTAAGGTTTAGCAACTCTTATCGATTTATCAGCAACAGCAATCGCCTCCATTAAGATTATTTACGAACATCATAAAATATTCCTTCAAAGGTCTGAGTCAAGATCATATTTTATTAAAAGTAAAACGATTACGAAATAAAATTACACATACATACTTCACTATTACAAATAAGATATACAAGTGAAATATAATAATAATTTTTTTATCTTTTTATTTTTGATGGAATGTACATACCTCCAAAGCACACAAGAACCTTATACCGTTATAAACTAACGACAAGGAAATCCCTAACGGAACGAAATAGGAACAAGGCTGAGACGGTTAGATCTTATACAAATGTTCAGTTCCAAATAGAAAGGCAAAAACTCAATCCCTAAGAAGTGAGATGATCCGATAAGATGTTTGAGGCGATGACCTAGAGGGATAGTGAGCCCACATCAGGAAGAACTTCTTTAAGGTCGAGAGCTCGCATACACAACAAAAGATAGACGACTGTGAGAGAACAATTGAGGAGCAAAATGGGCAGGTCGGGAGATTCCCTGCCCAACATAAGAATATCCATGGTGAGATTGTATCCAGACGCAATCGACCAGATCAATAGGGAGCAGAATCTCTTCTACAGATGAAGACCACGCCTAATGAACATGTTTGTGTTTCCTAATTTGGCCCCAGAAGCATCTTCCGCAAAACTGCAGTCCAGAGAGAAACCCCAGTATTGTGATGAGAGAAATTGACAGGAATCCGAGTAGTACAGCAAGTGGAAATTACCGGGCACTCTGACACCCTGCTGCGTACGCCTGTTGGGCCTCCCTATCGCCTGTTTATTTCCAGGACACCCACATGGAGAACCAACAAAATCAAGCTTTGCTCTCAACTGCACAACAAAGGGACTTTTGAATGACAGAGACCAAAGGGTTTCGGGTGATCAGTCAAGCAATGCCTGGAGGACGGATTCTAAATCGGAAAAGATGTATACTCCCACGGGTGATGGTGCTGATTCTGTTCACCGACAGGGACACCGCTATTAGCAGAAGAAAAAACAGACGATTACTGTTAAGGTTGCGGATTACAGTAAGTGTCTTGAAACCAACATGGTTATGTAAACCCTATAAGTACTATGGACCTCCCCGATGGACAGAAAGAATCCCCAAAACTTGCACTGGGTTGCCTCCACTCTTGGTGAAGATCGTATCCTGTTGCAGAACAGATTCGGATAAACCCACTTTGATTTGCCAGAGTTGAAATCATAGATGCATGACCCTCCTCCGAGGAAGTCTTAGGAAGCAAGATAGAAAGTAACAACCCCAGCAAAATGCAATTAAGGAAGGGTTGTACAACGCCTCTATAATATATGTCAAGCCGGTTGTATGATAAGTAGACCATAAATACAAGAATAGTAAGCACATAGCCTAAGCCTCCCTCCGTAGGATAGAGCTATCACCTCTGCCCCGCCGCTCCTGCTTCCCGCACCCTTTTCTCACCATCGTAAATCGATATACTTCCTCCACTCTATTGCACTCTTTATTCTCTCACCTACCTGTATTGTTCTGAATGGTGGTCAGCACGGAGGTAAGCCGACAATAGTATGTACCCAATATGATCCAACTCTGAGTCTAGTTAAGATCCGAACTGCAAATCGCTACTAGTAACGTGGCTAGACTCATGTGTTTCCTATACATCCTTGTCTCTCTCCACCCCAAGTCTTAGAGTGATCTTGGTCATGACGGTAAGAAATCCAAGGATTCGGAGGAAACTAGCTTCAGGGGGGGACTTGAGGTGGTCAAGGCGCACACCTAAGAAGTCGCTAACCTCGGCACGGGCAATCTCTCTGATGGCTCTTCAACACTTACCTCATGATCTGTGCCCACCGGTATTTTCTTGTTTTGCTCTTTATGGGAGCATAAAGGACTTCTTATATGATTGTGGCGAGCTGAAGTTGACGCACCATACAAGAAAGTTTAGCTTCTCCAGAGATTTACAGGGCAAGATCGTCAACATAGAATGAGCAGCGCACCAAGGTCTGGATGAAATTGACAACAACCATTGAAACCGGATAGCGAAAAGCCCACCACTCAGTAACAACTATCGTACGGCAACAACCTCCTAGCACACAACACCACACAGTGTGGTTCCACAACGAACTTGAAAGGAACAATAAGAAATTAATAACTGAAGAAAGAAGGGAAGTTGCCCCTGAGGCCCAAGGAGTGAAGGTTTAGAAAAACCCCCATCTTCCACGTGCTGTCATAAGCCTTTTCAAGGTAAAAAAAACACAGCAAGGTCATTGTATGGTTGGAAGGCAATGACTCGCCGAATGTCGTGATCCCAACCGAGAAGGAAGAGGAAATCCTGGGTCGTAGAGTGGCGTCGAAAAACCAAATTGACAGCTAGAAATTGCATGGAGCTTCTACAACGTTCTAACAAGACAGGAAGCCACCAACCTCTCCATGAGCTTACATGTATTGCAGGTCAAGGAAATAGGGCGATGGTTATCGGAAGAAGTCGGATCCTTCCCAGGTTTGGGAATGGGGTCAATATATGCAGTAAACCAGACGGGAGGGAAGACCCCCACCACCCATATTCTATTGTATAAGCCGAGAAGGAAGGCAGTGGCAGATGGATGAGCATCCGAAGCATCTGGAAGGAGATGCCGTCAGGGCCAGGCGCTCCATCCCTGCAAATCTTGAGGGCGTCTAGGAACTCTGCCCTGGTGAATAGCCTGTGGTATAGAAGGTCTGTTCCAGGTGGAACAAAAATCAGGAAACCCCCACCCGCAAGCGACCAGAACGAAAAGGTTCAGGATACTGGGAGCCGCTGGAGCAAGACGCGAAGTGATAACTCAACTCGTCCGCCACAACCCCGGGAGCAGAGATGACATCAGATGTTTGCTGGCCGTAAACGAGGATAATGGGAAGTGGCTGTTCCTCATACATGTATACATATTTGATCCAGGGACTTAAATGTAAGCACCGGTTTTGCCAAGTTTGCGAAGATATGGCAAATTGGCTCTCTACCCTCGAGAGTAAGATTAATTATTGGAACCTTGTATACAAGATTTAATAAGATAGGAAGGAGCCGTAATTACGTTTGATGAAAGGAAGTGGGAGCAGGTTAACAATAGCCTATCATTGAGATAAAGGTTTTTCACTTTTTGCTATCGTAACAGGTGTTTAACTAAATATGCGTTGGTCCTTTCCTCGATAATCATGGTTCGGATCCGTTCTGATTCTCTGGCCATTCCAGGCTAGCAGAACAGTGCTCTAGTCGAAGTGGGGTGTGAAAAATTCTCGTTCTCCCCTATCGAGGTCTCGCCTAATTTTCATTCAGTCTAGAAATCGTCATGCAGGGATACTCTTCGACGAGCATATAGCTGCGCTTTCATCAAAGTAAAGAGTGCGCATAACTTCCTGGTTCTCCTACTGACAAATCTTTCATCCCTAGCAACTTCTGTAAATCTGCCTTTCCTCCTCTTTATTCGATCTGATCATTTGCTGGTGTTGAGATTCTCCAACACTGAAAAGGCAAATCTCTACGGTGGCCCCACGAAGATGTTAGACTGATGAGTTCTCGGTATGTCTCAATGCGTTTCGCCCTCCCTCGAGTGTTGGAAGCTCTCGCAGATGTCCAACCGTATTCCGAAAAAAGGATGGCCGGCTTTGGATCCTTCTAGAAGAGTCGCCCTGAGCTCTCAACTTGATTACTAATCTAAGATCTTTGAAAACCCTTCTCATCTCACTTCCTAGATCATATGGAATCTCCACTCGCGAGTGCGGCGGCAGTACGGGGAGGCTCATCGCTACACGAAAGTCTACTGGGCGATATACATTCCTAATCAAAAACGCGGAGTTCATAGGTTTTTTTAAGCTCTCTACAGGGAACTACGGGGAAGACTTGGGTGGTGGCGGCTTGGACATATCCAAAAGCAATTATGAACCGAGTATGAGAGACGCGTCACTGGGGCTCTCCAAGCTCCCCTCCTTTGGGTTTCCTCACTCTTTCTTTTGCTTACTTATATCTAAGCTTTCTTTCAAATCTCTCAATATCGCGTGATCCTGCTCGATCCCGGCGAGCGTTCGTTCTTCCTTTTCTGTCAATTTAGTGGTCCGCTATCCTCAGGGTTCGGTCTTATCTCCTAATTTATTGCCTACCTTTACATAACTCGGGATGCGGTGCTCGACCGTGTTCACCTCTATCTCTATCCACTTCGTAATATCTGCGGGCAATGACCTCGACACCTTCATTTCTTTGGAATACTCATAACAACAAGTTCTAACTCCCACTGTTACTTCTGAGAATTAGCCGTCCGTCTACCACTCTTGTCCGATTTTTAGTTCTTCGCATGATAGGATAGAAAATAGAACTTTGTTGAAAATTCAATTCTTTAAAAAACTCCCAACTTTTACAAATCCTCCCTTCTCTCCAAAATCGAGCGTTCAAACTTTCCTTGTCTCCTTTCGACGGTTCTGTCGTCTCTCCTGTTGACTATATAAACATCCTTTGGCCTTAACATAAACAAACAAAATGTCTTGGAAACCCTCACATAGACGAATGCGTTGGCATAGGGCGGCGTCTCTCAAAGACTGGAGGTTCCTGTTTAGACGTGTGGATGAAATTTCTCCTTTTTCTTCAGTTTGCTCCGTATGAGAAACAAAGGGCTCATCCCGCCATGTATGGAGTACTGGCGCTCTCATATCTGGGGGGGGCTTCTCGGTTGGCAATCCCAGCTTTTGGAGACAGAGGAGGTCTCAACCGGGGCAGAAAAGGCTTATGAGAACGTAGGTTCTGAGCAGCTTTCCAGCTGCACTTGACGCCTCTGATCGTTTGGCTAATAGGCGATGTTGGTGGGGGCGCTTTGAGTGCTCGTATCGCTAGTAACGGTAGACCGGGTCCCGCCGACCGTAAGGGGCAGCGGCAAGTGCTTCGAGGGAGAATTATCACTCGCGTACCACCATCTCGAAACCATTTAGCGACAGCCTTATCGATAGGCAACAATAAGGATGCTGTAAATCTTAAGCACAAAGTATTGGTAGTTGACATGTGTAATAACTCCAAGGCTAGTTTGCTTGTGGCGCTTTCCATATGCTTTTCCTGCAGACACAAGTCCTACAGGGAATGTTATTTGTGAGGAGATTCTCTTATCATACTTATACATGTAAGCTCTTTTCCTACCTTGAATGTTAAGTGCCCAATTGCAATCTTTAAAGGACCATGGCGTCTGTAGCATTATATGGCGTAGTTCTGCGCTAAGAAGGGTGAACTTTTGAGAGTAATAGTGCACGCCACTCATGAGATAAGGAGAAGCTACTGACACGTGAGTCGAGTGGTGAACTAACTTGTGAAATGCCCGGGAGAAGAAATCTTCGAACTCGGGGCCAGCCACTGATGTGGCACAAAGATAACCTGAATCTCGAGTTCCCGAACCAATCCAAAACATCATAACACGATTATCCCTAGACAATCGTCCCACTCCTTTTCAAACATGTACTGGCCTTCATTAGCGAGGCGCCTTCGTAGCCACAATAGGTTTCTTGTTCGAGGGCTTCGGCAAGCGGGTATTGTTTGACATTGGTAACTCCCAGGCTAGTTTGGGCTGTGGGTGCGGTTTCCTTCTTTCCCGCACCCACGATCCTTCGTGTGTTTGGTGTAGGGAATTCTCATTTCCATCTTCTGTATTTCCCTTAGCTGAATTTAATCCCCTCACTTTTAAGCCTGCGTCTGTGCTCATATGCGTAATTGCGCTAGAGGGTGAACATTTTGAGAGTAAATACACACCCTCTCACTTGTGGAATAGCGCGCTCCTGCCGTCGATTGGCTGGTGACCCAACTGTTAAAAAAAATCTATTGAATGGAGGCAGATAATGATGGGGGGGAAATTGAACTGAAAATACTCCTATTACCCAAAATAAAAAGAAAAGGCTACTTCCCATCAACACACATATTCAGATTATCCAGACAAAATCGTAACTCTTTTTCAACATTACCCCTCGAGACTGACATCATGAGTGATGCGCAAACACCTACATAAAAATCGATTCGATAACTAGCCCAAATTTTGATCTTTTCAAGCTTAAATTTAAAAACTTAGACTTCCTAGTCACTTACATCTACTACAAAAATCATAACCATAAGCTGCTCTTCTACCAACAACTCACTCATCAGAATTGCAAATACCTCTATCTCGCCCTCATCAACCTTCTCCTTATTCCAGCAGCAACACAAACACATTCTCACACAATCACCGACCTCGCATTTTTCAGGGCTATTTCATACCGTTTCCTTTCATCTTTTGTTTCATCACAGCGAGCAAAATCAAATCTGCCCTTTCTAAATACATCCATGCATCCTTCTTCCTCGATCTCCTGCGGACGAGAGCATTTAATTCCTCAATGAAAGACATACGCTAAAATTCATACATTTTCGCGACGAAGGATAGAAGGGCGCTTACATGCGGATGCGGACCACGACCTCTCCGAGGCAGTGCAATATAGCATATCCATGGCAAAAGTATAAGTGGTAGTAGGGCAGCCAACCTAACTACCAACCCCACCTCCGGAGGTGCCTTAAGTTTCGCTTGCCTTTCTAATCCCTAGCCGCTACACCGCGCGCAGTCCGACATACAATGTGGGCAATTTTGTTCCTCTCCTGACAAGAAGGACCGCGTATGGAATATAAGGGACTTAGGGATGTCTGTGTGAAGGTGTTGTCGTAAAGAAGGGGGGTGTGAATATAAATACATGTATGTAATCACGCCCATATGGGTTAGTTACTGGAGGCATGAGTGTCTAGGATATGAAACCATAACACAGAAAGAGCGAACCCATTAGGCACAGCATCGCGCTAAATGTCATAACAACCACATATCCGTGTAGCAAAATGGATATCATCACTACCCGGTATATATATATATATATATTTATAACAGGAGATAATATATGAAATATAATATAAAATAAAATAATATAATATATAGTAAGATATATATATATATATATAGTATACAGTAGCCCTAATAATCTATATATATTTATAATTGAAAAATTAGAAGTGTGTTGAATATTATTCATCTATCATCTCGAGATATAAATTAATAATTATTATTATTCATTTCTTATTATTGAGTTTTAATATTATCCCAAGAAAAAATTCTTAATTTTGATTTGTTCAATTAATCAGCAAAAAATAATCGACGAAATTTGCTGATGACGAGATAGACGATGGTAAAAAAAATATCTGGCCCGAATTGTTTGCCGGATTGACGATTATCGGTCGAGCTAACATCACTAATAATAGTATATTAGGATATATGAATATTCTATACTATCATTACCCAACTATAATCACTAGTATATATATATATACGTGTTCACGTTGCAGCCCCGCTACACGGGAGAGAGGAGAAAGGCTGAGGTAATGACAGCTAAACTTTGGTCAGGGGGTCCGCAGGTCATATCTGCTAAGCAATTCCGAGAGGAAAAAATGTATGTAAATCAAAGTTCTCAATGGCATAAAACAAATAACATAAAAGGTCAAGCAAGCTCGGCTTCATAAACAAATATGAAAAGGATTTTGTAAACTGTTTTTGAATAATGCACTGAGAGGTTGTAGTTATTCACGAAAGAATTGAAAAGCTTCTTGAAGCGACACACACTGGCGGCTGTTGTTTCTATAAGAGAAACGAAATTATATCGTGTCAACGTGAACGAGTAAGACGACAATAAATCGAAAAGGACGGAGAAAGCGGATGGTAATGAGTGGCTCGCCGGCCACCGGAACAGGGCGAAGCGTCGAGAGGGGACCGTTCACGATTAAGGGAAAAGCGAACCAAGGAACGTAAACTGTGCGTTCGAGGAACGCGGATTGTGAGATATCGGAGCCGTGGACAAGACGGTAAGTTCGCTTGCAGTCGGAAATCTCGGTTCTGGATCTGCGGAACGAGGGAAATGCGGAAGTGGGAACCGGGAGGCAGGGCGGAGATGTCGTAGGCGAGCGGGGCCGCCGAAGTAAGCTGGCGAATGAGGGGAGGCAAGAGACTGAAAGAGAGAGGCAAGGGGCTTCAGAGTTCCGGATTGGACGAGCAAGTTGATGGTAAAAAGGCAGAATGGGCTATCAAAGTCGATATGATGCTCTGCGAAAGCTAGAGGTAAGCATGGAGCGGCGTGCAGAAAGGTGGGAAAGAGCTGCTTGAAGAAGCGGGCATCAAGTTCGAAATACCACGCCCTGCCGTGTGATCTATCAAACTAGGAAGATATGCTTGATTTCTGCTTTGCTCCCCTTCTGTTTAACAGTGAAAGAACTTTCGAATAGGCCAGATTTTAAGACGAGGAAGGTCCGTCATAAGCAGAGCACTTAGCGCAAAGGATACGGTGTGAGTCATAGGCGGAACTTAAGGGGACAATGGAGACAAGGTCTGCCAAAATCCGCAGAGGGCCATCTGTAAGTAGGGACGGCGGAGGGTCGACCGTGGCCAAACGATCGCGCTCATTGGCTTACGTAGCACTGAACGAAAGGCGTAGACAGTAGTGGAAGGGTGAGCTGAGATCGTAGTTTTTGGAGAAGGAAGGATAACTCGCGCAGGTTATTCTCGGCGTGGATGGTAGAGAGCCGTGAGAACGAGCTCAAAGCAGTTGAGCATATTTGAGGGTCTTCGTTTGACGAAGTTCTGTATACCGCAGCTAGGACCCAAGAGGACAGAGTTTTCGATGACCAATTTGTCGCGGTGTTCCATGGGCCATAAAGAAGAGTGCTTATTCAAGCAGTGGCCAGGTGATCAACGTTCTCTATGAGACCTTAGGCTTTCGGCGGGTGATAAGCTGACGAGAGCGAAGGCGCGTGTAGTAGCCGATTTTAAACGCTCATCCAAGCGTCCTTCCAAGTGAGTACTCAAATTGGCCTACCCCTAGGTCTGGGGTGGACCACGCGTCCGAACGGGAATGCAAAGGCTCTGGCATCCAGTTGTAGAGGCAAAAATGCCGAGCAATTGTCTCGCTGGAAGTCATCACGCAAGGGATGGGCTGTACGGGGCATCCGGAGTGGTTATCTGTCTTTCGGCATGCAGCGATACGGAAAATGTGTGTGAAAAATCCATTGAGGTGCGTAAATGGGGCCGACTAAATCAATACCGTGCTAGCCCTGGTCAACAACGTTCACCAGCGGGGAAGGAATTGCTGACAGAGGTGCGCACAGTGTGCCTCGTGCAACCTTTGGATTTTTGACTAGTTGAGACACTCGGCGTTGGTCCAGACTGTTTAACATCCTTTAGTAAAAGGCGGCCAGACAAAATTCGCCTTGCGTAGTATGGAACTACTAGACTACGCATTTTAAGACCCCACTGGGTGCGACAACTAGGCCGCCGTCGTATAGAAATGGAGAGTGAAAAAACCTTTCTAGAGTCGCAATCAGGGTGAGCGCCTAGACCTGCGCCGAGAGGATGGTGTTCTGAAGAGCTATATTCGAGCGATAAACAAAGGGGGGAAACCAAAAATTTACAAGTATATGAATGTCGTAGGAGGAAGAGGCAGCTAGAGAAACAAATGAGGTCTTGCGGGTTGATTGCACAGCGACGCCATTTTTCGACGACACATCCGAGATGGTACTGAGGGGAAAGGAGAGATGAAAGCAGTGAATAGGGATCGGCGTAGCAGGCAGAAATATTGATCTATTTCACGTTTTATATAGGCGGATAATCCGTAAAGGGTGAATTGGGCAGAAATTCAAGGTTGGCGGGCTTCACGAGGTGACTGGGTGTTCGCAGCTGTGAAAAGCTGTAATAGGCAATGCCGTGAGATGGGTAAATGATCAAGTTACAACAACATGGAATTCCCAGACCTTAACTATGAAAGTAACGGATAGTGCTTAATACGCTTACATATAATATGGCGAGAAGTTCCCTTCGCAAATGCGGCTGTACTTGTTTCAGCGGCTGGAACTTTTTTAGAAAAGAAACAGCTAACTCGGCACGCCATTCTCGTTGTCAATAAATTGTTGGGGGCACCGCAAGCAGCTCCAGCTGCGAAGGTCGAAGCGTCAGTGTGATTCTAGGTCGGTAAGGCTGTAATCGGTGAGTGAGCTGATAGAGTAAGGACGGAAGAGGCAAGGGCTTCCTTGATGTGCGGTGAAGGCATTAGTGTGCTTCGTGCGTTGCGCAATCTACAGTGACAGGGAAGCGAGCAGGAAGCGCTTGTTAGCGGGATGGCGAGAAGTGCGTTGGAGAAGGGAAGGAGAATTTTGGGCAGGGCGGACGGGTATGAACGATGGTAGAGGATAATTGACGCATCCCTAAAAAAACGACGAAAGTGACGCTGTTTTACGACGGGTTTCGGAAAATCGACGAATGGGCTGCCAACCCAGGCGATATCCTCAAGAACGTATACCCTGCGGGAGAGGATTGGTATGTCCGAGAAAGTTAGGGATGGAACGTCCGAATTCACATTTGGAGGAATTGGACAACTAGACCAATTCAGCTTAGTCTGGAAAAACTCTGCCTGAGATGTGAACACGCTGTGTTCTTCCGGAGTAGGCACTTGCAATCATAAGCGTCTATGTAGGCGAACGAAAGGTAAAGGGCTCTCCGCGTATACTGAGGTCTAGAAGACGTTGGAAATGTTGACGTAGCATTCGTGAAACCGAATGGCGTTTCGAAGAAATTCGTAAGGCGAGGAGTAATAATGGGCAAGGCTATGAATGTCGTCGCGGGATTGAGCGGGAAATTGGAAAAATGCGCTAATTAAGTCAATTTTTGAGAAGATGGTACAACCAGAGAGATGGGATGTGAAATCCTTAAATGAGGTAACAATTATAACAGGTCCGGACGGGTGATTGCAGTTTAGGTCAGCGATAGTTTCGCCGGTCGGACTATACCGTGGCAAATTCTCCATTTGGTTTGCAGTACGCATGTGTAGGAGGTGGAGGAGGCAATAGCAGGATTTTGAAGGTCGGATGATGCCCTTCTCTAAAGAGAGATTCGAACTCCAGCTTTGCTGCTTTGAGTTTATCTGGTGCAAGTCGCCGAGCGTGAGAGAATGGAGGTCTGCCGGAAGTTTCAATGTGATGAACAACATTATGTTTCACAGGAGGGAACTTGGAGACTGGAGAGAGAAGTTCTGGAAAATCGGTAATCAATAATGATTCAAAAACATTATTAGATGGAGAAAGATGTATGCCACTGATGGAGGCGGAAGCACGAATACAAGCGGAAGAGAAATGAGTCTCAAAATCAATGATGCGGTTGTGGTTCATGTCAACAAGAAGGTTGAAGTGGGACAGAAAGTCTGCACCTAATATTGGTAATGTGACGTCGGCAATCGTGAAGTCCCATATAAAATCACGACGGAACGAGAGTGTTAAATGGAGTCGTTTGGTACCATAAGTATTGATGGTGGTACCGTTGGCAGCGCGTAAAGATCCGGATGCTTCTGGAGCATGAGTTTTTCCGAGGATGGAACGAGGTACAGCTGAAATGGAGCTTCCACTATCTACGAGGTAAGATAGTTTGGTGGAGGGATCGTAGACACAAAGTAAGTTGGACGCTTTAGAAACCACCCCGAGCGAGTTTACGGAGTGGTGTTTAAGTTTAAATTCTCGAAAGTGCAAGGCTTAAGACATGACCGTGTTTGATCTCCAAAACGTTGATGATTTCTACAAATACCCTGCTGATTATGCGACGGAAATTGAACTAAAGCCTGAGAAGTAACAGGAGAAGAGGCGAATTGACGCGAAGGAGTAGGAGAGCGACGATATGAACGTCGTTGTATAGTAGGAGAGCGAGAATTATGACCGTAATTGTATGCAGAATAAGTATTTGGTGCATTGGGAGGGGGCGGGGGGTATGAAGGATTGGGAGGAGGCTGGGGGTATGAAGGAGGTGGTGAATAAGGATGATGATGAGAGGATGAAGGATGAGGATACTGTTGAGGATAAGGATATTGTTGTTGAGGATAAGGATGGGGAGGGGAAGGAGGAGTGGGAGGGGGAGGAGGAGGAACAGTTGAACGCGCCTCCAATGCACGCATTCTATTTGTTAAATCCATGATGGTGTTTTGTAACACCTGAAGTTGTGACACAATGTAAGCGTATTCTGTGGCCGGTGGGTGTTGAATGGCATTAACCGACTCATTTACATGCGAAAGAGACGCTGGTGGTAAGTTATTTATTCAGCCGGTAGGGATCCGTGATATGCGAAACTTGTGATGGTATGTCTGCTGTCGTAAAGAGGTTCGCTTTTAAGCAACTCGATCTGGGGCATAAGTAGCCGAGTTCCTTGGGCAATGAACGTTGTGGGGATCGACCGTGTTGACTAAAAACGCAGTTTGCATCTCTGTGGGAAGTTTTGGGCAGGAAATTAAGAGATGACGAAGCATAATGTTATCACATTACCTACGGGAGGACCGGTCAAAGAGGAGATTTAGGGCATTATTCAGATAGTGGCAAGTAACTCGATCCGGGCCAGACGATCACTCAAGAGAGCCACTCAGTTAGAGTTTTTTTTAGCTTTTCGGCATCGGTTCTCCAGCCGGTTTAAAAGTTCGGTTTTCAGTTGGCTGTAGGGCTGGTTGTGGGAATGTAAGGAGGGTAAAACGTCTTTCAAGCGCTGCAAAACGTGAACAGGTAGTATGTTCAATAGGGCTCGGAAACGGGCGAGCTCATTTGTTGATTCGAGCTGGAGCTCGAGCAGCGTAAATGTGAGATCCAAATCATTGTTAACAAACTTACCAGTATATACACCAGATGATTCCCTGTCTGAAAAGGGCAGGCATAGGGAAATAACATATCATATTCTCAGTATTATATAGCGTCAGAGAGGGAGGGGACATGATTATAAATGTTAATATAATACGATTGTAAAAAAAATTTTGAAAACAATATTACGAGACAAAAATATATGCCTAAGATGCGATTTGCATACGCTAAATATTATAAAAATAATGGTCAGAGACCAAAAAACAGACTAAATACTACAAAAAGGTATATAAAGGATGAGAAAAATATATATAAGCAGCCGCTTGTACGGGCAAAAATGGTTGAAAAAAAAAAATAGTAATTTAAAATCGAAAATGCAGGAATTTGACCTGTTAAAAATTTTAAAATTGTTCCGTAAAATAGATTAATTAATTTTTTTTTTTTTATATTATGAAATTAAACTTCTGCTTCAGGATGTGGATCCGGTTGAGATGAGAGAGATTTCAGGGTAGCTGTAGGTATGCTGGGATGGAACGACAGCAAAACTCCTGGGGCATCACTATGCCTTTCAGAGTAATAAAGGAATCAGAAGGCTAGACACAACAACGCTTCTTGTAATTTGTTTGAAAAGCTATCGTAAAAAAATTAATATTATTTTCTTAATTATAATTCACTCAAATAATGTTTATTAGCTTCAGGATTGTGGATGCCTGAGTAGAATCCCTTGTTGTAGAAAATGCCGGGATTGAGCGACGGCAAAATTCCAGGGGCCTCACCACGAAAAGGGTCAACACTGCTTAACACGATAAGGGTCACCTACTGGTTACGTTGAGCGTTACGGAAAGAAGAAGGCTGAAGGTAATGACACAAACTTTGGTCTCAGAGGTCATATCTTGCTAACAATATCGAAAGAGGAAAAAATGATTGTAATAAAGTTTCAATGGCACAAATAACATAAAAGAAGTCAGCAGTGCTTCATAAACAAATATGAAAAGGATTTTGTAAACTGTTTCTAAAATTACACTGAGGTTGTAGTTATTCACGAAAGAATTGAAAAGCTTCTTGAAGCGAAAATGGCGGCTGTTGTTCTATCGAAGAAAACGAAATTTTCTGATCACGTGACGAGTAAGACGACAATAATGAAAAGAGAAGCGGATGGATAATAATATATATATTAATTATATATATAGTGAGGTGTGGCATTTTCCAGTCAGTTATCGTCTTCAGATTCCTGGTTCCCTATTTTGCATCTCATTATATATATATATATATATATATATATATATATATATATATATTATATATAATATATATATATATATATATATATATTATATATATATAATATATATATATTATATATATATATATTATATATAATTAAAATCTGTGGCAAAGCATTCCAAAATTTAACTTAACTACCCTATTGCTGAAAGAATGCTTTTCTTAATATCATAGATTGGCATGCTTCCATTCTTATATTTTTTTGTTATGCCCATGGTCTCCTTCATCCGTGGCTCTACTTGATAGAGAATTATTGGTCTCTTTGTATTATCATAAAAATGTAAAAATTTTGTAGACTTTCATCATGTCCCCTCAGTAGAAATCGCCTTTCTAATGAAAACATTCCTAACTCCTTCCGCTCTCCTCATAGCTCTTACTCTCAAACCCAGAAATCATTCCTGTTGCTCTACGTTGCACTCTCTCTCTTTACATATCAAAGTCTTCTTAATAAAGGGGCCCAAACTTGTGCACAATAACTGTATATTGCATTACATATGGTAAGCTATTATACAGTTTACTATTACTTCTTTGCTCTTGTATACATTGTGATTTATTATTCCAAGCATCTTATTAGCTTTTTCCTTGCCTTCCAAGCACTTGATTAGCTACTTTCAAATTACTGTTTATAATCACACCTAAATGTTTTTCTTGGTCCCAACAGACTCAAGCCAATCCCCATTCATATCGTTAGTTAAAACTTTTATTTGAGTAACCTAAGGTGAGAACCTTACACTTTTTACTATTAAAATTCATTTGCCACTGTATCTGCCCACCCCCAAGAAGTTTATCAAAGATGCATTTTGAATCTTTCATCTTTCCTATTCCTAACTGAGGTTGGCCACTTTGGGATCATCTGCAAAACTTAGAAACCTTTTGGATTTAAGTCCCTGGTCCCAAATCATTTATAATATATGGGAACAATAGTGCCCCAGCACTGAACCCTTGTGGACACTCACTCTTCACTCATTTCCCATGATGTACTTATTGAACTTTTGTTGTACACCCTGTTTTCCTATTCCACAACCACTTCTTTTAATCCACCATGGGTAAGTGTTTAGGTTATACTACTTGACAAGTTCACGTTACATAGTATATAATAAATTAATTTTATAACATTTCAATTTCAAAAAAATATAAAAATGGTTTTAATAAAAATTATTTGAATTTTTTTTAACGGCTTTGAGTTTATTTGAGTTAATATTTTCTTCACTAAAAATATTCTTAATAGTAACGCTCTGAAAATCATAATAATTCGCTTTTCTTTCCTTTTGTATAGGTAGGGATGCCGCAAGAGGACCGATATATATCGATATTGATATTTTTTTTCGAATAGTTAAAATCGAAAAAAATATCGATGATATTTTTTCAGCCAATATTATCGATCGATATTCTGAATATCGATATATCGATATTTTATCCTAAGTATCGAATCAACGATATTTTTTTTAAGCCGTTTTCGATTTTTGAGGGCAAGTTTTTCTTTTTTTTCATAAAATACATTTAAGCAAAATGTGTGTATTTTTTCAGGCGCGTTTGGATGATAGAGACATTTTGTCTGATCAGTAGGGGGAGGGAAGGAGGTCAGATGATCTTACAAGAGAAGAAGTAAAGGCCTATAGCGGAAAAACAAAATTTCATAAAATATATATAATTGGCTCATTTTACTTTTTTCAAAATTAAGAATTTATTTAAAGTAATGAAATACATTTAATAATACAGGACAATAATAGTTTTGATGTTAATTGGTTAAATCTTTAATTAAATAGATATTCTTTCCCCTTTTTATATTAATTAATTTTAATTTTAATCATCTGAAATGTAGAAATTTTTAAGTTGTATATGCAATTTAGTAGATTCTATTAATCCTAATTTTGCTCCGAGCTTCACTTCCTCTCTAACAGCACCTTACTGCTAATTTATTACTATTTAGGGCCATAATTAGTGTTTACTTTGAAAAATTAATATATATATATATATAATATATTATATATAATATATATATATAAATATATATAATATATATATATATATATATATATATATATAGTATTATATATATAATATTATATTAATATATATATATATAATATATATATATTTTATGTATATATATTATAATTATATATATATTTTTATTATATACTGTAGTCAAGGTCCCGAATAGCTGACACCTGTGTCGAGGCAAGGATGATCGATGACTAAAAACTGATACATTTTTTGACTCAGCTTACATTTTAATTGGCGGCAAAAAGAAATACAATAAAGGGCGATAAAAAAAAAGTATATAATTTAAATAAACTAAGATATAGTGGTACGAATACGTTCCAATTGACATGCAAGAGTTTTTTGGTTAATGGAAATTATAAAGAGACGAATGTTGAAAGTCGATTGGTCATAGGATGTATAGAAAGCGGAGGTGCAGGTAAATATTTTTTAGTAGCGCTCGTTAGTAATGGCAGGATTTAGTTAAATGGATAATTGAATAATAGTTGATAGAGGCATTAACATAAAGCCCAAATATAAAACCCAATTGATGTAGCTAGATGAGTGGAAAGGCTTAGCAATTAATTGTCTATAGAGAAGATAAATGTTATTAACCAAACCTAAACCTAAAAATAACCTAACGGCTGACGTATACCTACCTAACCTAAACCTTATCTAACCTAACCTAACTTAAGTAACCTAACGTATATATATATATATAATATATTATATATATATATATATATATATAATTTATTATATATATATATAATAATATTATATATATATATATATATATAGTAATAAATATATAATTATTACTTTATTAAATAAATAAATTAAAAATTTAATTATATATATATACCATAATATAGGCCAGCGTTTTAGATTGTCCGTCAATATTGTTATTCTTAAAAACCTATTAATGCTACAGTATATATACGGAAATACATATTGGTGGAAATGCTGTCCAATTTTAGTGCTGGAAAATGTAAAAAAAAAAATAAAAAAAAAAATAAAAAAATATATATATTATAATTAATATATATCTCAAAAACTACAATAGCTACAGCGCAAAGGAATACATTTTTGGAATCCTTGGTAAGATTTGCATTTTTCACATAAGAAAATGTAAAAAAAAAAAAAAAAAAAAAAAAAAAAAAAAAAGAAAAAATATATTGTTTAATCTAATTAATTAGTAATAATGTTAGAG
>JABUQX010097232.1:65000-70000 GCA_015478945.1 Trachelipus rathkii | reverse complement strand
TCTGATCGTCTTCGAGATGATCCCAACATGATAGACCTTTTCTTAACTTCTCTTCCTTTGCATTATTCTATTACGCTCTTTCTACATTTGGATTCCTACTATCATCTACTTTTTAATATGCATTCTTTTCTACTTAATCAAGTCTTCCTCAAGAACGGGCTCCATCATCAGCATGAAAAAGTTTTTGGCACCTTGCTTCTTATAACTGGTTTTACTTGTTGCCGCACTTCTTTGATTTGACATGGAATGATTGATGCTTCAGTGGAGAGTGTGTATAGAACACATAACTGATGTGATTCAACATTTTTCCTTTCAAATAAGCCATATAAACATTTGTTTAACTCTGATATTCAACGAAGAGATGTTCCATTCAGGAATTATCCACATCTTCACAATTCTGTCATGCAACTTATAATTCACCCCGAAATCATGCTAAATCTTTTCTTTCTGACCTTAAAAACTCTTTTCTCAGAATAGAAAGCAATGGTCTTTCTGGTTTCTCATCTTCAAACTCTTTTTGGTATTATTCATTTTCATAGAACATGGATGTATATTTACATATGTTGTAAAATTTTGCAACATTTCCAATTAAAAAAAAAATTTAAAACTTAAACAAGCAATTATGTAATAAAGAATAAAAGATTGAATTTTAAGTTAAAAAAAAAAGAGGAAAATGCTGAGGTGTTCACGACAGGTTTTAAAGCCCAAAAAGGAATTTTAAAGAAATTGTGAGATTTGTGTAATGTAGCTAGTATTGATCTAATTGTAAACACTGGAATATTTTTTTTGGAAAATTTCTCGTTTTCGCTGATTGCTAATACCCTGAATGATACATGCTGCCTGAAGAACCAAATAGTTTGAAAAAACATTTTTTAAAAAGATTTTATTTTTATTTTATTACAACAGCATTTCTACTATACTCCTTTAAACAGTTAGTATATATATATATATATATATATAATATTTATATATATATATTTTATAAATATTATATATATATAATATATATATATATATATATATATATATATATATATATATATATATATATATATATATATATATATATATATATATATATATATATATATATATATATATATATATATATATATATATATATATATATATATATATTAATAATATTAATAATATATATATATATGTAATAATAATATATATAATAATAATATGTATATATGTATATATATGTATATATAATATATATATATATTTCGTTAATCTTTTGAGAGGATCAAGGAGATATATGGAAATAAATCATTTGTAAGATAGAAAATTGATTTCTGTCTAGCACACTAAATTTAATACCTTAATTATTTAACGTTTACCTTTAAAAAAAAAGAATACTAAGCAAAAGAGCAAGAGTTTTTGTTATTTTTTCTTCTTTCATTGCTATGAGAATGAAAGCAGAGTTTTTTTCTTTTTTCTTGAAAAATCTTTTCATGCTATGCATTGTGTTCACTTTGAAAACTTTATATTTCATATATTAATCATAGTACAAATCAGCGTAATTTCTATATAAGAAACCTAAAAAAAAAAAAAAAAAAAAAAAAGGAAAGAAAGATGCAATAGAGTAAAAATAATTTTAACATAAAGCGTATTTTAATCATAAAATCTATTGACTGTTTCTGATTGATATGCGTGATAAATTAATTATTTATTTATCTAGTCTCTTATGTTTATACCTCCAACAGAATTTACGAAATTTACGAATCTACGAGTTATATATATATATATATATATATATATATATATATATATATATATATATATATATATATATATATATATATATATATATATATATATATATATATATATATATAAAGTGGCAGGGTGCTGGGAGTTATTTCTTTTTCTTCTTCCTCCACTTCACAGGTAGTAGTTGATGGTAGTTCTTTGATAGCTCCTTGTATTAGGCTTCGTTTATACGTTAAGGAGCCTAAATATCTACAGATACTCGGGATTTCACCTTTCTCTTTTGGAAGCCGCCTTCTTCACCACCAGGAAGCTAATGTATTACGCTTTGGTACCTCGAGGCTAATGAACCTTCAACATAAGTTGTTATAACCCTTTTAATAGTTATCTCTTTATAACACTGTTAAAAACTGCTTTACTTTTTAGTTATTTTATTAAGATTTGCGTTGAATTATGTGCAAACGAATCGGAAACCTAAAATTACTCGCCATAACAAAAAATTTAGCAACAAACGTCTCGCTGACTCAAAACTCAATTAAAAATTCCTTTCTATATCCTTATAAAGAGTGAAGGAGAGAGAGAGAGAGAGAGAGAGAGAGAGAGAGAGAGAGAGAGAGAGAGAGAGAGAGAGCTTCAAAACATAGGTTATATGTCCTTACAAGTTTCATCAAAATACAAGATATTTACATAAATATGATATAAAATATGATTTAAAATGCTATAAAATATTATTTTACAATAAAAATTACATTATTTTTTACATATTACAATAAAAAAACATCTAATAGACGTTAAAACAAAACTATATCTTGTTCCGAAAAATTAAAAAAAAAAAAAGCTAAAAAAAATACCGAATTCGTTTTCTCTGAGTTTTACAGAAAATGCTACCTATTTTAACAAATGAATTTTATAAGCACTTTTAAAAAGTATTATCTATACACTACAATTATTTTTAACTACAATTTATTTTGACAATATTATATTGTGAGTTCTATATATCACTTCGCCCCCTAAAAGTGTAGCGTATTTTTACACTAAATTAATTTTTACTCACTTGGTTCACTGAATATATTTTTTAAAATGCAATCAACGCACTACGTTGCACTAGACACTAAAGATTGTTCCTGTTGCCCAGTAGATGAAGTGAATGTCTGAGAAGGCGAATAAACAACCGATTGAGGAACCATCTGCGATGGCGAATTACCAGCCAGTTGAGGAACCATCCGCGAAAGCAAATTGCCAGCCGGTTGAGAAACCATTTATGAAGTCAATGAAAGTAGAGAAGGCTTCAAACACTAATCAAAACGACATCCTTATGTCCATCTGAAAGTTGTATCTTGTATAATCGATCCATGCATTGAAGAACCTTGGAATTGACAGAATAAGGTGCTTCCAGACTCTTCCCAATGCGATCGACTCGAAGAAAGACATGGGAACAGGTTTGAAATTCGGCAGGAATGTATGATGAAGCACTGGAGGGATGAAGAGGTGGTAGCTGTCGAAAATCTAGTTGTTTCATGAGCCATAAATTTCTCGTGAAGTCGTTGTAAGAATCTCTGTTTTTAGGTGCTTGAAGAAATTGAAAAGGACAGAGATGTGTTTTTCCGGTTACTGTTTGAAAATGAAAGAATCCGGTGTCATCAGGAATGCAACGAAGACTTAGCATGATGACTGGAAGAGAGAGTAACCAGTTTTGTTTCCGCGCCATGGTAGCATACTTTAGAGATCGATGAAATCTTTCGATTTGGTCGTTGTCTGATGTGTGGTAAGCATTGGCACTGAGTCTAAATCTAATCAATTTGATAGCTCGGTGAAAAATTCTCCTTCAAACTGTGGTCCTCTATCTGAGATTACATAGAGAGGAATTCCAAATCTTGATATCCATTGCATGAAGGCAAATGTGACAGATTTTGAAGTCGTATTCACTAGAGGAATTGCTTCTGTCCACTTAGTGTTCTTGTCGATGCAGGTGAGATGATACCTGAAGACTGGAGCTGACGTATCGGTAAAGGAGGAAGGAGATAATGGTCCCACGATGTAGATATGCACTGTTTCAAAACGCTGAGACGGAATTTTCATGGTAGCTTTGATAGTTGGCACTGTTGACAAGAACGAACCAAAATTCTGATGTCACGATTCATGTTAGGCCAGAAATACCTAGTCTTTATAAGACGCAGAGAAGCCTTAACTCCAAGATGAGACATCTGATGAAAATTGTTGAAGATCTGCTCACCACAAGGTTTTGGCAAAAATGGTCGCGGAAAAACTGAAGAGGTATCATACCATATTTGAATATTATCTTGTAGAGAATAAGGATGAGGACGATGCTGAAGAGTGGTAGTTTTTTCATTTGTTGATTGAAGACGAGTGATAGCAGGTAAATCGAAGGCACCTATATATATATATATATATATATATATATATATATATATATAAAAATATATATATATATATATATATATATATATATATATATATATATATATATATATATATATATATATATATATATATATATATATATATATATATATATTTATACAACAGATTGGAATAAATTTGGGGTTGATCAGATTGAAAGCTACTTACCGTATAAGGTTAAATCCAAGAAAACTTCTTACTTCTAAATATTTTGAGGTCTCTGTTGTATAACTAAGAATATATAAATGCTACTTTTGAGTTAAAATGGGTTGCAGGGTGTTCCTCAAAAGTCCATATCATTGATGTTCATCTTCCTAAATTTAAGGAGAGCATAGGCGAGGAGCAGGGCGAGCAATTTCACCAGGATATTTTAGACTTTAAGCGCCACAACTAAGGTTCATATAGCGAAAACATGATTGGAGACTAAATTTGGGGGTTGATTAGTAAAAGCTACTTACCGTATAAGGGTAAATCCAGAAAAACTTCTTACTTCTAAATATTTTGAGGTCTCTGTTGTATAAACTAAGAATAAATAAATGCTACTTTTGAGTTATGACTTTTTTCCCTACTTTATGTAATAGAGAATGATTATATTCCCCAATTTTTTATACCGAAATTTTTAAATTTGTGAAATATCATTATCCTGGTCACAAAATCAAAGTTTGGAGGGAATATTACTCATTTTTCATACCTACTAGGTACAAGAAAATAGGAAATTGCAGTTGTTTCTAAATGACTAAAAAATGTGATTTACATATATATATATATATATATATATATATATATATATATATATATATATATATATATATATATATATATATATATATATATATATATATATATATATATATATATAT
>JABUQX010097232.1:50000-52500 GCA_015478945.1 Trachelipus rathkii | reverse complement strand
GGAATGAGAGGAGGATAGAAGGATTTTAATTCTGTTTTATGATGAGTGAATTGTGGTTAGAGAGCGTATGGTAGATTTATGTGTGTGAGTACTAGAAGTCTAAAGATTAAATTTAAGTTTGAAAATGTCAAAATTTGTGTGGGTGCGACAAATTATCCATCGAGGGTAATTTGAAGTAGGTACGATTTTTGGGATATCTGAATGATGTTTTGGATGGGGGGAACATGGAAGATTCAGTTCATTTGCCACATATCTTGCCCACCCAAGGATTTTTTTTTTTACAGTTGTCACCACCCCTCACGGGCGGACAGAGCCCTATTCAAGGAGGGGGTGTAGTACTCTCAAATGTTCACCCTCTAGCGCAAATTACGCATATGAGTGAGCACAGATGTAGGCTTTAATGTGAGGAGATTAAATTCAGTAGGAAATACAGAATATGAAGAGAATTCCACAGAACAGAGTGGTGGGAAAGAAAGAAGCACCACAGCAAACTAGCCTGGAGCTACCAATGTCAACACAATACTCGTGCGCATATACAGCACCCTTGTGCTACGAAGTTGTGCGCGTAAAGGTGGTGGTACGCGAGTGATAAGTTCCCTCGAGCACTTGCCGCTGCCGCGGTACCTATAGGATAAAGATAAAGCACCAACATCGCGCCGCAAAGAAAGAGGGTCAAGTGAACTGGAAAGTATACAGAACAGTTTATAAGCCTTTTTGCCGTTGACTCGACCCTGTCCAAAAGCCGGCTGAAACCAGAGCCCCCCCCCCCCACAGATAATGAGAGCAGTACTCCATACATGGGCGGATGAGACCCTTGTATAGCGGAGCAACTGAGAAAAGGAAGAAAGTCTCCACCAGTCTAAACAAACTTCACAGTTCTTTGAGCCGCACCTAGCAAACGTTGTGATGTGAGGTTTCCAAGACAATTTTTTTGTTTATTGTTAAGGCCAATGATGTTTATATTGTCAACAGGAAAGACGACAGAACCGTCGAAAGAGATAGCGAAAGTTAGAAGGTATTTTGAAGAAGATTTCTAGAAGTTGGGTTTTTAAAGAATTGAATTTCACGAAGTTATTTCTATTCATCAGCGAGAATAAAATCGGAAGGATTAAGACGAAGGCAATTCTAGAAGTAAAAGAGGAGCAGAATTGTTATGAGTTAAAGAATGAAGGGTCGGGTCATCGGAATACGAGTGGATAGAGTTAGAGGTGCAGGTGAGCAAGATCATAATGAAAAGTAGGAATAAAGTAGGAGAAAAGACAGAACCCTGAGGAACACACTATTGACAGAAAAGAAAGAAGAAGTCACCTCATCAACAACAGCCGATATGAGCGATTGAAAGAAAGCCTAGACATGAAGTAACAAAAAGAGGGGTGAAGACGGAAAACCCAAAGGAGGGAGCTTGGAGAGCAATGACGCGTGCATACTTTGGTCACAATGTTTTTGGATATGTCAAGCCGCCACCACGCCAAATCTCCCGTAGTCCTAAGAGCGAAAAAACCATAAATCGGGATAGCAATAGAATTTTTATATTGCCGTAATTCCTGCTCAACGAGAGCTGCTACTGGCGATCGTGAATGATTTCCAGATGATCTAAGAAGTGAGTTGTGAAGGGTTTCAAAGATCTTAGATAGATACAAGTGAGAGCTATAGGGGGATAGTTAGAAGGATCAGAGCGGCTTTCTTTTTTCGGAAATAGGTTGGACTTGTGAGAGCTTCCAACACTGAGAAAGTGGCTAGTATTGAGACATAAGAATATTAGTTGATATGTTTGAGCGAGGGCGAAGAGATTAGCCTTTTCAGTTGCAGAATTAGCAACACAATGATCAGATCGAATGAGAGGAAGGAAAGGCAGAATTACAGAAGTTGCTAGAGATGAAAGATTTGTCAGTAAGAGAACCAAGGAGGTTAGAGCACTTTCCTTTGATGAAAGCCCGCTTTGCTCGTCGAAGAGTATCCCTGCAACGATTTCTAGCTGAATGAAAATTAGCGAGAGTGAAAGGAGAACGAGAATTTTTCCACCCCCGATAGGCACGTCTCTTAGCGCTGAATAACCAGAGAACAAGCACGATCGGAACCATGGATTATGAGAAAGAAAGATTTAGTTTAGAATGAATGAATGAGGAAAGAAGATTTAGCTGAAAAGGAATGACTTGCTCTCCCGATCAACGATTACAATCCCCCTTATCTTTTAAATTCTTTAATACATCCATCATTATTGCTTTACTGAGGTAGCCAATTTGCTATTATCTGCAAACTTGGAAACCTTACTTTATTTAAGTCCCTGGTCTAAATATTTTTTACATGTATGAGGAACAGCCACTTGAACTAAGAAATCGCGTTACGGACCACAAATATGTCTCCTCATTTCCATTAATAAATACTTTTCATTGATTCATTAATTAACTATTATTATTATTATTATTATATGTTGTTATTATTATTATTATTATTATTATTATTATTATTATTATTATTATTATTATTATTATTATTATTA
>JABUQX010097232.1:22500-45000 GCA_015478945.1 Trachelipus rathkii | reverse complement strand
AGTTGCTTGCGTGTGATACGCTCAATATGATGTGTGATTGCAATCAATAACAGTTAATCTAGTGCTTGGATGATAATTTCAATTGGATTATCAACTGATTCTAATAATTATATAACTTCTTCTTTATTAATGATAAAATACAGTAATAAGATATAGTGTGAATTCGTATAAAGAAGAGTTCTTACATTGTTTTTAAATATATATATTATAATTTATTCTCAGTTATTAAAATTAAAATTAAATAATGTTATTAATCCTCCTATTTAAATATTTGAAAGGGAAGAAGTATGATTTAGATCTTAAGGAAATGATTTGTCTATGGTAATCTATATTTAGGACATTACCGATTTGCCAATTGATTTAATAGAGGGAAGTCTTAATTACAATTTTTCTAAAGCTGCGGGTTTTTTTATAGGAGCTAGCTTAAAGAATATTGGATTTATCGAAAAGTTCAATAATCCCGATTCTATAGTGAAGCGACGTGTATATGCCGTATTCCATGGATGGAAAAATAATTATGTGTACTAATTATTTATTTCATTATTTATTCAAATTATTTATTCTATAAGTTTTCCGAAAATAAAGTTACGATATAATATATTTAATAATGATTTATATTGAATCGTGAAAAGGGTGAATTATATAAAAAAGAAGGCCAGTGAAAATGAAATATAATTTAAATTATAAAAAAAGGTAATTATGTATGACTGGAAAAAAAGGAAGTCTATAAAATTAAATAACTATGCCTTTCAGAAACTAGCGGTTTTCTCATCTTTTATAAGCCGTTTCATTGCCATTAATCTTCCTACTTTTCCCATGTATTGGATATTTTATTTTATTTATCTTTTTATTTTCTCAATAGATTTTGACAATATATTAAGATTACGAAGATTTATCGGATTTAATAATAAATTTGGTCAAAGAGAATCTTCAGTAATTTATGCTTTATTCCAGATTTTGAAGATTAACGGTGCAGGGAATTGTTTGAAGCCTTATTATTATATTTGAACTCTCTTTAAACCTGATTATAATTTGATTATAATATATATATATAAGTGAAAAAAAATTAATTAACTAAGATATAAAAGCTAATTTAAAATCTATTATTTAATTTCATTAGTAGAAAAAGGTCATACCCAATTTCTATTATAGATTAAAATTTATATTTAGTTATTATGCTTATATTTAAATTTTTCAGATTTAGTCAATTTTTTTTTTATCAAGAATTTGATTATTCAACTTATTGATTAATTACTAATAGTCTTTTAATTTTATTGAATTTTTAGTCAATGTATAAATTAACGTGTCATTTGTTGATTTTAATATCGCATATTTCGCTTATTACATTTTGAGAGTCTATTATTATAAAAGTTACTTTTCATCCTTATTTCAAATAAATTCGATAAACCTTATCTGTGAAATGTTTTTCCAAAGTGGCTTGTCCTGCCTTTTTGTTATGTTTATTCCAAAATGTAATATGAAAATTTTATAATCATTTTTTTCTCTAAAAAAAAAATAAGATTTAAACTTTAATATAATAATAATAATTTGAAATAGATAGTTTCTTATGTCTAATATTATGTATGCATGAAGTATTGTATTAAATTTATTTATAAAATATATGTATTTGGAAAAAATTGTTATTTATTTTGAATATACTATTTTTAGTTATACTCTGCCACAGCCAATTCAATGAAAAACTTCAAAACAAAGAAATGGTAAGTATTTTTAAACAGACAATTATCAGATCAAAGGTTATATAAATGTTGAAGAAAGGGACTGCAAAAAGGCATGAGGTTCTTTGCTATACTCTTAGTATTTTATATAATTACCACTTAGAGATTATTTAATAAAAGATACAATGCACATTGGAGTATTGTTATTTATTTAATAACAATTGAATTAGACTTATTCATCTATGGTTATTTGCTTGTTAAATAAATAACAATAAAAAGACTGCTTTTTAATGTTAGCGCAAAAAAAATAGTATCAAGAAATATTTGTGGATAAAATTGAAACAAAAGAAAAAATATTTAATAATAAACTGATCTTGTCACTGAGTGTTGGTGAAGGTTTGTAGTTGTGTTAATCCGGAAATGGTATTGAATTGAACTATTTCCAACGTATGCACGTAAGAGTTTTATAATGCATAAATATTATCTGTGATAGATAATAGTATAAAAGTTCCTTATTATTTTTGTTTATTCTTTTATTCAATTTGTTTTTTATAGAAATATTTCATACCTTTGAGAAACTTTATTTTTTATTAAGTAGGCGAGATTCTGTTTCCATCTCTGTCTTCTCTATGTTCTCAGTAATAATTGTCTGAGAGTGTAGTATTGGTATATGAAATTTATGCTTATCCGAGTGATTGCATAAACTCTGTGATACAATTTACTATCTTTTTACTTCTCTGTAGACTGAATTTCAATTATTCAGTATTTTAGCACATTTATGTATATTTTGGTAGAGATTATTAAAGATCGAATTAAGAAGATTGTTAAACAGGTGAATTTCTTAGAAGAGTGATAAAATATTATTTGGAGAGATTGGTGATACTGTAATTTGTTTATGTGAGAATTTGAGTTACGTCGATTGACACATTTAATATATACTGAGAGATTAAGTTTGGGAATATCGTTGTGATTTAATGTTTTGTGTCTAGTATATTTTATAATGAATATTCTATATCCGACTCTGGGAGGTTAAGACTAAAACAATTTTGTATGAACTTTTGGTATGGTATATTTACAGATTCTTTCATAGTAAGTGGACTCTGAAAAAGTTGCATATATCCTCTTTTTAATGTATCTTAAATAAATTAATAGAGTCTGATATCTTATTATAATAATACTTTGTCTTTTAGGAGGATCGCTTTGGGCTTTTCAAGGAGATAGGTATTATCGTATTCGATCTAGCCTCACTGTATTTTACGTTCTTATATTTGTATAGATATTCTATCAAATAAACTTGGTTGAGATATAGATTATTTCTTCTTGTTCGTCAAGTGGGGAAGAAGACAGTTGACCACCAAAATAATTTTGTGTTATATATATTGACTTCGTATGTGTGGTGAGGGTGGTTCCATATCGGTTAATTTGGAGATTGGTTAAGTGGATGAGTACAGCCTCTTATATTATTCGCATATAAGACTCCGATAAATTTTATTTGGTTTGTAATTCTTTGACACGTTAAATAATAAAGTAACTAAGTGGAGTACATTTATTTCTCTTTTATGCTAATATCTCCTCATTACATTAGTTATTAGCTTACTTAATTTCCAATGTTTCTCCTTAATTGCTTTTAAATTCTTTCAGTCTATGGGTTAATCCAAATAGATCAGTTTGCGATGCCTTTCGAAAGTTTATAAATGTTAAGGTTGTTTGATTGTCTGGTTGTTTAATCATGGATGAAATATTTTTCCTAGTCTGGTTGTTTAAGTTTATGTATGATTTTTTGGTTTGTGAGTGGGTTTTGGTGTTTGTGCGAGTATAAGATTATATAATAGTAACCCCCAATGTTTGTGAAGAGTCTGTTCCTATCACTATTTTCGAAGTATCTGCGGATTATCTGGGCAAGGCAATAGGTTGGGGCTTGGCTATTTTGATTCTTTTCAAACCTGGTTAAATGAAACTGCTTACTTAGGAAATTTCGAATTCAACTCTCCTCTGGGGCCACCGAGTTCTCTTGTGGTTTTTTACCTATAGAACCGAGACCAATTTGTTATTGAGTTTTTTATCTTTGTTGAGTTACACAATGAAGTTTCGGTGAGAGAAAGCAATGCTTGACGCTATATGTAGAGGGGGATACATTAGCGTGTTTATTGAGTCCACCAGGATCATTCTAAATATATAAATGAAAATTTCACTTGGAAGTAGGAGTGGTTGGTATGGGTATGTTGAGATTCACCTGGGTTTATGGAGTGCCATAAGTATGGGAGGGAGGAGTGAGGTATTAGAAGTGTAGAAGTAAAGTTATTACTGCATCACTACATAATATTTTTGTTGGGTGAGAGTCAAAATAAAGTATTATTTTCACTACGGTTATTGCGGGTGGTGGTTCTTAATATAGGTGAAGTGAGGCTTCGTATTTATTTTGTGAAAATAAGTATTTCATGGTTTTCTGTCTTTGAAATATCAGTCTGCACGTCGTTTATTTTGGGTTTATGGTTTGGTAGGGATTAAATAATTAGGGGTTTAAACATGTAATCCAGCGCGTTGGAGACTGCTGGTGTGGGGTTATCTGTTGTTTTGGTGTATATTTGTTTGAGTGCGTTGGGGATAAGCTGGTCGAGTAATGGTATATTCTCACATTGACATGTCACTCATGTCCTGTATCTTCGTTATTTGCATAAAATCTACTCTCTATACTATATTATGTTGGATTATTTAATGTTTTTGTATTTTATGTTGATTAATTATTTGTAATATTTAAGTTTGGATTAGTTATGCTCTTAGTATATATCACCTCCTGATGGTGTCTGTGAATATAAGTTGAGGAAGGTGGGATGGTAATGGTAAGAGTGGTAGCGTATGGGATAAAGATCGGGGGTTGGGAGGGTGTTGTCTATCACTGACTTGGATGGGGGTACTTATTACTAGGAGTTTTAGTTTTTGGGATCCTTGTGATTGCTATCTTGGGCGCGTTATATAATATCATATTATTGTATGCGTTATTAGGAGTTTTGTATCGAGAGTTTTATGGTTAGGTGAGGATTAAATTCTTGCTTTGAGAATGGTTGTTGTTTATCTGCCAGTATATTTGGGCGTACTTTGCATAATGTATAATTGATTCTCAGAATTTTGAAGTGGATTTTTTTGTCTAAATAATTCGATTTTTTATAATTTATTGAGACTTTGAGTTACATTTTATTGTTCAAGTTATATTTTTTCTGGTACGCGGTTGTGGGAGGATGTATGGTTGGTTAGCGCATCTGGAGGCTTTTTTGTTATTGTGTTAACATATTTTATGGTTGTGTAGGTAGTTGATGTTTATTGGATGCATTATTCTCGGATCTTCGTTTGGAAGGTTGTATTTTATTCTTTATCGGTCATTTTTTTATTATTTTACTGGAACTTATTATAAGTTAAACTTTGAACAGTGAGAATGATTTTATTTAAATGGTTCACAGTATCGTTTTTTATTTTTCTTCGTTAACTTTGTATTTTGGATAATTTTTCGAGTTGGCGTTTGTAATAATTAACTATTTATATCTCATCTTGTGGACATTTTAGAAAGGGATTTTTGAATGGAGTCCAAGACACGTTGCTGTATGTGACTTAGTAGTTCTCTATGTCTCGTACACTGTACGGAGGAGACACGAAACATGCGGTTTAGGTATATTCTGTAATCTTTATGGGAATCTTGTACCGTATGAGCATATTTATATATGGTTCATTTATATCATAGGATCTGTTTAATGGTGGAGCATAGTTTATGGCGTATAGATGTCTTGTTTATCCATTGATTCTAAAATTTCACTTTAAGACTATTTTGATCTGCGCAGTTTTATTACAAGAATCATGGTGGAAACGTAATGAGACTTCTAATCTCACAGTTAATTATTGTCAATTATATTGGATACTATACATGTTATGAAGTTTTTAGAGAGGTTATTGTTATTTATAGGAGTATTGTTGAGGCTTTGTTTCAGGGTTAATATGCTTTGGTTTAATAGGAAATAATTTAAGTGTCTTTATTCCAAGGTAGGCTATTATGGATCTAATACTTCTGATCTATTTCTCATATTCAACATTAGTAACATATTATAAGTATCGAGCGAGAAGTTATAACATTTATCTTTCATTACTTTATCTTTGGGGAGCTAGATATGTTGAGGGAGATAGTGAGAGATGAGGAGTATGGATGGGAAGTGAAGCTAGATTTATAATATGGGGAGTGATGGATTTCAGAAATGGGAATAGTTCTTTATTAAATCCTATGGATTGTAATAATATTATGCTAATCATATTAAAGAATAATGATTTAACAAATAGAGTTGTGGATGTTAGACTTGAGAGGTGGATCATGTATTGTTTCGTATATCTGTATATTCCATATAGTTATAGAATTTAGATTCTTTATCGGTTTGTATAAGCAGAGCTGATATTTCTTTCAGAGTTTAAGACGGAATCCCTGATTTTTCATGAAGGTTCACTATTTGTAATGTATTTAAGATCGAGTTTTTTATTGGCGGTTGACTATGTGGTTATGAAATATGAATTCGGAGATATTTTCTTATTTAGCCACTTATGACTTCATTCTTTTTAAATACTAAAGCTATATTTTACTGTATATTTATGATAATCGGGTACATAGAGGCGCGATCTTTGAGATGAGAGCTATGTATGAATTGGTAACATTTTATAACATTGGGTCACTATCTTTCTGAGTGTGGGAACATGATTTGCAATCTAACATGTTGTATTCTCAAACTTTAAATTATAATTCATGAGTAGGGGAAGGTTTAGATTTTATTTCTCATGATTGCATCGATCAGTTCGGAATGATTATCCTATCGGAGTTTATGCATCGTGATTGAGTACTATGATTAGTGCTTCGTTAGTTCTACTAGGTATGAATTAGCTTAAGTTATATTATTTAGTAGTAGAACTTCTCAGCTTTAAATAGATATCAACCTTGGAAGTTTAATTTGTTGGGTTTCTCCAGCAAGTGACGGTATAGTATCATATTAGTTCAACATATACCAGTGAGAGTAGTCTTATATACCAAATAACCATCACACGGAATACGTCTACTGATGTTGTTACTAGTGAAATAGTGTTGATCCACTACTGATATTTTGGAGGACTATTCGAAGCATATAGCATGTAAAAGTAATGATCTTAACGTTGCTTAGAGATAGCTGGTGTAGATATTAATCCGTTGAGTTCAAACCTCATAAGGGTAAGTGGAGGAAAGCCTTATACTTTTTCAGTATATCGACGGCAGCTATCTGTTCTTTGCCGAATCGGATATTTTACACTCGCTATATTGGCGAGATAATTTCTGATGCTATAAGGTAACAAGAGGGTGAAAGTGATTACTAATTTGTATACATATTAAATTATTCATTTATTATTTTATTAGATATAGTGATTTTTGATGTATAATTTTTGAGAGTGAAAATGTACCTTTCTTCCACTTCGAATTGCGAAAATTTCGGGTACTTCTTGTAGATCTGTCCGCACTAGTCATCGGATGTCAGAGTTTTCGAGAATAGAAGTAAGATCTCAGAGAGCGGAGAAGATGTTGGTTATACGAACTGTAGGATACATAAAAACAGATTTGAATCCAGAAATGATAGCTCCTATCTGTAGTTATAACATAATTAAATTGGCTTAACCGGAAAATGAGGATCAAATTACTTCTATATAAGTGATGAATATAACTATTAATATAACTGGTCGAGTAAATATTATATTGTCCATTCTTCTTATCTCCACTAACTATATCGGAGCTCATAGATGGTAACGCGAGATGTACCGAGTTAATACTGATACTCTTAGTAATACTCATATCAGTGAGGATTTGCTTATAGCGTGGATGATATTTTTTTGAGTATGAGTGTAATTGTGAATGAGATAAGATAAATAATAATTAAACATAAAATATGATAGTATAGAGAGAAATAGAGAGGTAGAGATGAAGAGAAGAGAGAGAGGATGTAGAGAGCGCACGGTATTGTAATTGAGAGTAAGAATGAGTACGATGTAGTTAAGTATATTATTGAAAGACTAGTATGTATACGAAGAGTATAAGAGTAAGTGTGTATGTTTAGATTCTGTATTAGTTTCATAACTATAATGTACCTAATTTTTGAATGATGGATGAAGATGAGATGAGCTCAAGAAGTAGGAGAGGAATGAAAGAAGAAGAGAAGAGTAAGTTTAAAAATGAAATGTTTTAATGATAAGCAACTGTCACAAAATCTTACTTTATTTCTGTATTATTAGAAAATTTATTTCTCATTGCCTGTAAAATAGGATTGGCTGAGGACTGAAATTTTCTGCATTGCACCGCACAACACCACAGGTGATTTTTGACATCGCATATCGGAGAGTAAGAGAGAAAATGAGAGATGAAGATGAGGAGAGAGAAAGAGAGACTGTGTAGCTTTGATTACCAATGAGTATATGAAGAGAGAGAGATAAATAACTAGAATTATTTGCTCCGAGAGTTAACAATTGTATTTATTATAGTGATATTATGTGTTAAAACAGTATAAGGTATTAGGGTATAGATTTATATGATATAGTAAATACCGTGGAATATAAAATATAAGAGTATATATATATAGTATCGATATAGGATGTAGTATATATATATATATTATTATGGATTATAAATAATTATCATAATAATATTATTGTATATATTATTCCATACTTTGACACTGAAAAGGAGCTTACTCGACTTGTCAGAGTGTGGTACACAACATGGAAATATACTTAAACGATCACGTAGAAAAAAATGTTGTAACGTATAAGGATTATGTCTACATTTTATTTCGGAAAAGAGTGTATAAAAGACGTTATAAATAATTGAATACTGTGTGGAATTTGGAGGAATTTCCGGGTAATGCCTGGATAAATATCCATTAAGTTATTACTTTCTACCTTTCCAACCTATTTAAGTCTTTTTTATTCATCTTGTATATTATTATTCTTACAAAAACTCAGATGTGAACCTAATATTTTTCATCATTGAAGCACTTGATCCATTAATCCCGAAACATGTGGGCTTGAGAACAGTAAAACCAATGGGCATTTTGATATTTTATCAACTGGTACAAACATTATTATTATTATTATTCATTAGTTATTATTATAATTAGTAGTCAGTAGTAGTAGTAGTCATTTTATAAAATTAGTTTAAAAAGTATTTTCATGGAAGTAATGTTTGTTGAATTATAAATGTCAGGTCTGTAACGCTTCTTAATTGATAGAACATTAATAGTATTTCTTAAACAATTGTAATAAGTTTAATTAGTATATATTAAATAGTATTTAATTACAGAATCCACGGTCAAAGTAAAATATATTTAAAGTAAGTTATCTCTATTCACGTAGCCTATATAATTAGTAATTGTATTCGATAAAGTATAAGGCAAATAGAGTTGTGGTAAGACTAGTTGGATTGAGAACGATATTTAATTAGTATTTTAATATACATATTATGCACTTATTGGTACTAACATTATACAATTTAGAAATTTTGTCTTTTATTATTGTACTGTTTAAATATCATTGTAGTTATGTTAAATTTGAAGGTTGTGTTTTTCATCTTATAGAGTTCTGTTATGTCGGTGGACTTGATTTAAGTCTTAGTAGTGAATATGAGACTCTCCAGGAATTTTTTTTGACAAACGAGCACAAAATTTTGCTTAGAATAAGGGGAGACCAGGTTTTCTTTTACGTGATGTTTAGAATAATTTTTGCTAAGGAGTTTAATGAGATACGGTGATATTGTTCTGTGTTCTTAGAAAATAATAAGAGAATATAGACACTGTTTAGTTAAGTTGAGCATTATGGAATTGCACAACGCGATAGATCCTCGGTTATGCATTTGGTGGTAAGTCTTATAAGGTCTAGGTTTCTGTGCCATGGTTTCCAGTTTGAGAATCACATTTTGGAAGAGAGATGTTCTAGCAAGGTGGAAAATCTTAAGATGTTCTTAAGGCAATGTGATGCGATCGCTTATTTTGGGAAGTATATACGCGATCAGTTTTACTTACATTCTGACACTACCACACTTGCAACAGATTAGGCGTATGCCCTGTTCCCAACTCGCTAGTCTGCGAAGCATGGGGTATATTTCTTGGCAAATAATATTTAAGATATATCGTCACAAGTATCGCTCCTTGGCATATACCGATACGACATGTGTGTTCCGGAGTAGGGTTGAAGATTTGCAATTTAACGTATTTTTTTTTTTATTAAAACATTTGAAAATTGGAGGTTCTTGGGGAGAGTGGAGAGTGAACCCTAAATCGGTGTATCTCACAATGTCCATGGACTTCATAATTGAAATATACAAGAAATAGTTGGAACAGACAGGATATACGGAGATTTCATATTTGTGTGTGTGAAAAGGGTATGGTGCTGTGTGTGTGTCCTTGTTTCGAGGTGTGTTGTGTGTTTGGTAAATGTATGTGTATGATTATGTGAATTAATTGTGTAGTGGCTGTATGTTGTGCATGGTCATTCGATATGTATGTATGGCTTTGATATGTATTGAATAGGCGGCCCTTCTAAGATTGAACGAGTTGCCGTAGTGTTGGACTGTGGAGAGGATGTAATGTATGTTAATGAGAGAATATGAGTTAATGAGATGTATGTAGAGACCGTGTTAGGTAATGTTTATGGAAAAAGTCCTCAAGTGATGGATAAGGTGAAAGGGAGAAATTGTATTATTTTAGGCCTTGTGTGAGTGGGAGTGAATGAGTACCAATTGGGCTACACTATCATTGATGATAGGATGTCCTAAGAGTTCGACGAAGTTGATTAGGCTTTATTGTTAAGTCATTAATTATTGGTTCGGAAGATGGTATGTTATGTATTGCCTGTTGTTCCAGGGAGGAAACTCGGTAGTTTATGCTATTCAGATATGGGTTGTGCTGGATGCTACTTAGTCAGTGGACAGAGGTGAAGAAATTTTTAAAATAGTTGTGGTTTATTAGGGTATAGCTTATTGGGTAGGTTAAGTCCAATGTAATAATGATAAGTTTAGTATGGTATGTTATATGTTAGCGGTGTAGTCACGATAATGACAAGTTAGTTATACCTTGTTGTCTGAGGCAACATTTAGCAGAAGGATGTAAGTTGTATGTATGCTATCCTGGGTATGGGTAGCTGGAGCAGAAAAACGGTATTCGGGTACATTATTGAGTAATGATATGGGCAAGGGGGTTTATATGTTTTCAGGGAGAATTATTTCAAGGTGGACTGGGTCATTATGGCAAAGTGATAGGTTTGCCTTGTATGCATTAGCCCTATCTTATCTCAGTTGGGGGTGTGAAAAGCTTCGTCGTGTGTAGAAGTAGGTGTATAGTGAGGAGTGTAAGTAGGTATGGGTGTTGTGGGATTTGAGTAGTAAATGATCCGTGTAAGAACGGTTGAGGGTAGTAAGAAATTAATTATAGACCGAGGTAGGAGAGTGTTAGGGAGCTGGGAGTTAGAAAGACCGAGTTTCTGAGGTAGGGCCTAGTAAGAGTAGAATCAAAATATCCTACTCTCCTCGCTTATTTTCAAAGCTCTCAACTGATCACTGGCAAAAGGGAATTTCTTATTTAGCGTTATCATGTGAACCAAAACTAATAGAAAGTCATGTAGGTTAATGCTTCCGAAATTCTCAACTTAATACTGGGATGCCTACTTTTTTAATCTCATCGCTTTTATTACATATAATAAAAAAATTCATTTTCCAGTTAATACTTATAAAAAACAAATTGGTAACACAACAGAGTGTAATGATTGTGCAAATAGAGAGGAAAATATAGTGAGTTCAGGTTCAACGCAAGTGGTGTGAAAAAAGTTGACAACAGGATTATTAATTTCCCGAGTGATTGATGATCCCTTTTTCTTTTAGTGCGCATTCTCTTTTGAGAGACTTCTACAACTGCATATTATCTTATGCGATCCTCGCATGTAGCTAACTACGGGATGTGATCTGGTTAATGCATGACCATCTCTCAGGATAAGGGAAAACGAACGAAAATAATTTTTGTCCTGTATGTTGTGGACTTTATAGGATTATTTTTTTCTGTATGTGTCTGTGTAATTGTGGTAATATTAATAATAATACCTCTCATATGGTTTAGTTTTTTTTATGTTTTTTGTTGTTAATATCAGGTGTGCTTTTCAATTATATGGGAGGGTAATTTAATCGTGTTTTTTTTTTTTATTAATAGAAAGTTTTTTTTTTGGTTAGGTAATAGGGTCCTTGGTTGGAGACCTAGCGCAAAAGTGTTTATATAACTTTTAAACCACCCGAGGTGAGTGCAGAAAAGGTATATAATTCCAAAAGATACTGTAGCGAGGCAAGCGAGTTCTGTATATTTAGTGTCGGACGTATTTTACGAATAAACCCAAAAGCTCTGCGATTTGTTGTTAATACCAGTAGGAAATCCTGTCCAGTTTACATTAATAAATGGGCTTCAACATCAAGGCAAGAGGATTCGAAAGAAAGCGGTGTTCGATTAACATTCTACCAAATTAAGAAGAGATAAAATAAAGAAACTCACACTTGCTTTTAACTTGAAGTTTAGAAGATCTATATAAACTAGCTCCATGTTCTTTACAAGAGCATATGCAAAGACCTTTCTCTAATCTCGGTAAACACATACATGAACCATTTCTCTCAGAAATTCATTAACATAGCAAATCAACAATACATAAAAAACCACACTAAAATTTGCCAACCGTCTAATATAACACACGAGAAAAGCGTCGGAATTAACTTCTTCGCGCTAGCGCCTATCTTCGAACGTCATATAAAGAGGAATCTAGTTAGACTTTTCCACCAACCGTTTCCTACACTAACAGGCAGATTCCACCCTTTAATACTAGATGCCAATTGTTCTAGCCCCTGTTTCTTCTTTGAAAATGATAGATCGAGCGAACTAGATCAATGGAGTTCATGCTGATAATTCATTCAACTTTAAATTCCAACAATACAAAAGAACCTTATACACAGTCAATTACAAGTTTTCTGTTGAGACAGAGCTATTAATTCATATTAATAGTCACTTTCTTTCGTTTTATTATTTGATCTCAACAGGGAATCAAACATTTTCAGTATGGCCTGCAGGACTATTATGGAGCTCTTCGTCTAATGATTGAAGGATACGAGAGCCTAATGGCCCTAATAAGGTAGGAATTTGAGCCAATATTAATGGCCTATCTTGGTCTTTGAAATGTTTATTCGCGACGAGCAATTTTTTGTTAATGCAAAAAATAACAGTCCATTGCGTAAATCTTTTGGCTCCCTCCTACCGGGTATCGGAATGGCAAATGGACGAATGCATATGTCCTGGAACTTGTCCGTTAATCAATAGAACGCAAACCACATCACAGCTTAAATTGGTTTTTCTTACACTATCATTTTCTCTCCTAAGTTATTTTTTTCTATCACTATAACTGCACATCATCAAGATTAATATCCTTGATCACCAAGCTTATTCAAATAAAGTTTATAAACTTTTTTTTTACATCCAGGGAGTAATCATTCCTCTCATCTATTTGGGACACCTTCCTACGTTTACCAAAATCACCACAAAGATGTAACAAAATTTGTATTGGATATAATTTTTACAAATTGCGTGTGGAATTTTAATTTAAGAATATCGGATTGGTAATAAGTGAAATATTATAAATCAAAAACAAAAGTGTAATATATATAATAATATATAATAAATATTATATATATATATATATTAATATATATATATATATATATATATATATATTATATATATATGTATATATAATATATATATATATTAATATATATAACTATATATATATAATATATATATATATATTTATATATATAAAATCAACAGTATATTAAATATCCACATAGTATTACAACACCACAGTTCGAACGTCCAGATACAAAAACCTGAAGGCAATGACTCATCGAAACAATCGTCGGCCAAGGCTATTTTAATCGAGTTTCGTTAAAAAACATGTTTATCCTGTTTGGACGTTATTTTATCTATTTTTGGTTCTCAAACAATTATAACGTTTATATGCTCGGCGATCAACCTTTTTTTACTTCTTATACAAAATCTGCTAAAGAAAAATAGATGTTAAACAAACAAGAACATTTTTTACAACCACTACTGTCGAAATATATGTTAGTTTATGAAATAGTAATACAAAAAAAACTAAGCCCGTGTGCAAATTTAGAGGTTATATTCGTCGTTTCCAGCGTACCGAAATACATAAGAAACTGTTCATGATATCCTTTAAAAATCAATTCTGCGTCAGTGTTATTGAATACGAACAAATTTGGAAAAAGAAAACGAAGGAAATAAATTGAGGTTAGTTCTGAGGCTAAGTTGAAGATGTTTCCTTCTTCTCCTAATGCCCGAAAATAAAAACTACTTAAGAAAAAAAATTGTGTGTACTCCTGAACAAATAGTTCCCAAAAGACTAAACACAATGATATTAGATTTAAGGGAATAGAAAAAAATAAGAACGGCGGGAATGAATATAAAAAAAGGTACGCGAAAGCCAAAGGGAAATAAAAAGGAAAACTAGCCTCGAACTAGCGTTTCTTTTATCGTCTGCAACTTTTATGGATTTTTTCTTTTATTAATATGATTTTGTAAGACGATATCGTTAACTACTTGGAAGATATCTCAATAAATTCGTCTTGATAAGACGATTTTAAAAATATAATTTTAAACACAGAGGTTGCTATATTACATCCTAAAAAAATTAATACGAAAAGTTTAAGCAAAACAAATTAATTGAACGAAAAAAGGAAAAAATTACCCGAACAAAAAGGAAAAGAATAGCTGAAACTGGTGTCGCTTTTGTGTTTTAAATTATTAAAGTGAAGGTTAAAAACAATGTAATTTGTACGAGTTTGTATGTTTTTTTTTACAAAAATTGAATTAAGATTTTTTTGAAAACGCAGAAACAGACAAAAAAATAAAAAAAAAAAAAAAAAAAAAAAAAAAAAAAAAAAAAAAAAAAAGAAAAAAGAAAAAAAAGAGAAGTAGAAAAGGGAAGAAAATTGGAAAATGAACGAAGAAAAAAAATTAATAATACGCACGTGGATGTTGTTTCCTCACTGGGTGATTAATCCATATGGCTTTTTATGATGAGAAAGAAAAAAAATCGAGATAAAATTTTTTTCTTTAAATTTGTTCTTTTTAGCAGATTTAATGAAATTTCAACTAAAATAATGTTAATTTTTTAGTTTGAATATGAATTTCGGTAAAAGTTACTTAACGCTCACACGGAACGGGAGCTCGGATCAAAAAAAAATTTTTTCAAACAATATAATTATTTGATACATAATATAGATGTTTTAAGGGGTGAAATGAAAATTAATTTTTTCCTGACCTGACCTGAACCTTGAACCTGACCTAACCTAACCTAACCTAAACCTACTATCCTAACCCTAATGGAAAAACTAATTAGAACGGAAAAAATAAACGATACACTATTAATGTAGTTTGGCAACACAAACAATCGAGTTTTATTTATGGCTGAATGGTACCAGCGCTGTGAAATTTTTTTTTTTCTGGATCCGAGGTCCCGTTCCGTGTGGGCTTTAAGTAACTTTGTCCATGAATTTCATAATTTCATGTATAGACAAGTATGAAATATATGTAGGCGAATATACTAGTAATTTAATTCTAACTCTTATCATTCTTCATATTTTATGTGATGACAATATGTTTCCCTTCCCTCATGGGTGAGCATTAGTCAGGCGTTAATTATTTATCAAGCAAGAGACATATATAGCTCTTTCTGGTCGGTGTCTTAAGAATGATCACTTGTAGTCTATTGAGAACGAACGTTCCACGCAGGAGCTCTGGAGGAATGCTGTGTTGGATTGTCTCAAAACAGTCATGTAATATGCATGCTTTCGACATCGAAAACAAACCGTACTGCGGCCAAAAATAAATAGGAACACGGCGAGCGGGGGCAAAGATATAGTTGAAAAAGATGGTCTCTGGAGGTAGTCTCCTGTTTCGCCTCTAGCCACAATGCTAAAATTCTTGGTACTTTTCTTTGACCCTGTGAACCTCTTGGCTCGCTTAGGTCAGCTTTTGTCCTGCGTACAACAGAAAGAATTAATGTTCCTTAAAAACGTTATTGCTGTTCAACATGTTTGCTGTGCCGATTTCAGCTTCGATGCGGTCAGGGTCACACTTTCCTTTCCCTAAGAAGCAATCATCAAACATCTTTTTTTTTTCCATACCTTTGTCTCAAACCATTGGCTACCTTACAAGCTTGCCTGGTATAATGCTTTTCCAATCAGATTAGTTAAATCATAGAGTGGAAGCGCGGAGTACTAACGTGGCAATTCATTCGTCTTCAAATATACCCTCTCTCAAAAGTCGCGTCGACCCAGGGGCTAACTCGTAACGAAGGGTTATTGCCCTTATACAAGCTTGCCTAAGAATCGTCGCAGCATTTCTGGGGGAGTTAAAACTCAAAATAAGCTTCGCTCCCCTGGATCTTGGTCAAGCGCATTAGCCACAGGTGCCATTACATGGAATAAAACAATGAAGAATATTAATTAATTAAGTATAATTATATTTATATATAAAAAATTTGATAAAAACAAAATTCTAGTGGTAATTGAATAGACTTATTAATTTATCAATTTTTATTTAACTTAGATTTGTGCTTCCATGTATACAAAAGTTACATCCATCATTAAAGATCTTTATCTTTAACTGGATCATAACACTGTGGAGAACAGGTCTTTTGTCCTCTAGTATTGTGTTGAAATCTACGACAAAGTCGTAGTTGAATTCCATCTTGTTGTGTTGGGAACAAGCAGACTCCTCTGAATCTCCTCGTATATTTTCTCTGCTGCAACAGTACTGCTATTTTCCAGGTTCCAGAGAGCACGTGCCTTCGCCATGAAAGCCCTATAGGTCCATTTCAATATTGCATTTTGCAGTGCATCATCTGCATACTTGCTTGCCACTAAATTCATTTGGGCTGGGAGATTAAGAGGGTTAGAAGAGATGTTATCAGATTCAGATACATACACAACCATTCTATTGGAAAAGAAAACTAAATGTTCAAAGGATAACTTAGATAATTTTCATAAAATTCAATAAAAAAAGATTTCATCATTTTTTTTAAAGTTTTTTAAATATGATTAAAGATTTTTTCTTTATATATATATATATATATATATATATATATATATATAATATATATATATTTATTCATTATTATGTTATTATATATATATATATGTTGCTATATATATATATATAGTAAAGATATAGAGCATATATATATATATATATATATAACATATATATATATATATATATATAAATATATATATATATATATATATATATATATATATATATATATATATATATATATATATATATATATATATATATATATATATATATATATATATATATATATATATATATATATATATATATATATATATTATCTAAAAAACTTATTAATTAAGCCATTATAATGGTCAAAATATAATTTAGTGAAATATTACAAACTCTTCCACCTCTGTCAACAGAGAAGTCTCAACAGAATCCTCAGGATCGAGGTTCTGCTCATCCTGAGTCATTTCCAGGCCTGGCAGTGTGCCGGGCTCTGTTCCAATGTTTACAAAGGCCTTCAAAAAATCCCGGCCATTGTCTGTTCTTGTCCTGTAATAGGAAGAGCTAAAGACATTTCAAGTTCTTTGTAATATATAAATAATACTACAGATGAATTTTAAAGAGAAAAAACCACTTATTTCTTAAATAATGACTGATATAATTTGAACTATCTTACCTGGTAACTTTACTCTCAACATGGAATTCGTAGTGAACGTTTATCATAGCCTGCGCAAGCACTTCATAAGTGTGATGTCCTTTCACCGAAGCACGAGAGTACTGTGTGTTTCCATTCTCTTGTGGAGGGATCCAACCAGTGCACAGTCATGCCCAAGTAGCTTTTTCGTATATTTTTAAAAGACGTAATCTAGCAACCTCAGCTTTCTCACTTATATTTTTAAAACCGTCTTATCAATGAAAGTTTATTGAAACAGCTTCCACGGTGGTAGCTAAATTACCTTGCAAAATCACATTAAAAAGCCTTAAAAGTTGCAGAATAAAAAGGAAACCTTTTTTGAGGCTAGTCTCAGCTATCATTTCCCTTGTCGGAAATTCACGTATTTAACTGAAGTAACCAAATTTTTGTAGCCTAAATTTCATTTATATATCATTTTATTCGTCTTTTCGAAACGAATTCATCTGGACTACTCATATTTTTTTTCCTTATGTATTTCTTATTTTACGGCGATACAAGAAAATATCTTTGCTAGCCTCACACGAACCTTCATTACTCTCTCTCTCTCTCTCTCTCTCTCTCTCTCTCTCTCTCTCTCTCTCTCTCTCTCTCTCTCTCTCTCTCTCTCTCTCTCTCTCTCTCTCTCTCTCTCTCTCTCTCTCTCTCTCTTCCCTGAATTGTGGAGTATTCTAAAGTCTAAATAAGTGTAGGTAGATGATGAAGTGAAAGTTAAAAGACTTGAAGAAAAGTATATAAAAGTGTGATTGAAGGAGCGGAGGCTTGAGGAACACTCGTGCTTATTGACTTAAAGGATGAACGGTGGCCAGACCATCTACAAAATTACAAACTGAACTACCGGAATAGAAATCTGGTAGTAATTTTCAGCGAGAAAAGATATGTAACGAAAGAGAAATGTTCAGAAATCAAAAGTTTGTGCGATACGTACTCTATCGATAGTTTTCGATATGCTCAGTGCTACAACAAATGATTTGATGGGATGCCGAGGTGAAAAGGAGTAAAAGTCAAAGAGAAAGGAAAGAAGATCATTACCAGATTAGTTCTCCTTACGGAAAGATATAAGATATGAGATACCAAGATATAAGATATAAGATACCAATATATATATAAGATATAAGATACCAAGATATAAGATATCAACAGCACCTTGACATTGAATTTGTGTACCACAACGCAAAGCACCGCACCTTCAATCAGTTTTTCCGCACCGGACAGCATCGTGACATTGAATTTGTGTGCCGCACCGCACCGCACCGATGCGATGCGATGCTTCAGCCAACATTAGTACATATTATAATCACATTATTTCCATTTTAACTTTGTAATGGGGTTTTTGTGTATGGTATAGGGTTAAAGTGGAGTTAACCCTTAAATGGTATGCGTTATTCACTAATAACCTCTTGGTGACCTACAAAATTAACGCGTTAAGCGCATAAAGAGTTTTAGATATCACATGTTAATTAAACGGTCATTAGTTAATGTATATTAAAGATAAGAATTACATGATTATTTTAAATATAGATTTAAAAATTAAATTAAAAAAGTATATATATTTTGCCAATCCTAATAGATCTTCTAGTTTACTCAAAATAGACCCTAGACTCTAGATTAAGAGTTAAAGTTAGATTTTGATAGCTGATAATATTATTGATTACGTAAGCATAAAAGACTGTGTCATGATAGAGTTTAAAACTTAGATTTTGATAACTGACAATGATCACGTACACATAAGAGAGTGTGTCAGGATAAGGAGTTGTAAACATATTATGATATCTGATAATTATTACGTACGCATTAAAGAGTGTGGGTAGATTTAGAGCTTAAACTTGGATTTTGATAACTGATATTGATTTCGTTAGCAAAATAGATGTGTCTAAATTTAGAGTTTAAACTTAGATTTTGATAACTGATAATTAATTGTACGCATAAAAAAGTGTGTCTAGGTTTAGAGCTTAAAGTTAGATTTTGATAACTGAGAATGATTACACTGGTCAACAAAGGAAATTGTCCCAAGACAAAGGATACCCGTTTCTTTCACGGTTTTTCATGCAGAATTCAAATGTAATATCAATTTTTATCTATCACGCACAGTTTTTAAGAGTCACGGTATCCCTCAAATTTCCTGTTAATTTAGGAAAATATCAATTAAGGCTTCTAAATTTATAAGCGAACTATTGAAAAAAACTAATAAACAATCATTGAATCTTATTCATTTTGGCAACCTGTCGCTAGTCACCGATGCTTGGGAACATTGAGTCAGAGTATCAATTCCGTTGTCCAATTGTCATTTAATCATTGTGTGCCTGTGCTGCGGTTAATCCGTTTGCGTTTTCGAAATAAATTTGTGATCATTAAATAGCATTCTAGTCTATTATATATATGATATATATATATATATATATATTTATAATATATATAATATATATAATATATATAATATATATGATATACAATATATAGTATATATATATATATATATATATATTATAATATATTACATACAGAGAGCATATTCACTTTCATAATGCCGGAGAAACTATATAACATCCAAAGTTGTTTTTTGCTATATATGCTGGGATTTAACATTCGCAAGCCACAACCTACGGCATTTTACGTCCATGATTAGGAGGGCTAAAATATTACTTCTGGCTGGAAAGTGGGGTACTCAGATAAATGTGGGTCCTCATTTGTTTGCAAAACTGTTTCAGGCTTATCAATGGATGGGGGAAAGGTTCACGACATATGCCTTTGCCATACTTCATGATTTGTATAGGATCCAAAGATACAACTTCTGATTGCTGACTTTTGCATGACCGCGATATTCGTGGTATTAGACACCAAAATCTAAAACTCACTGTATAAATATCCTAATTTACAATTGCTACGAGACCCGTACCTCATAGTAAGACTTGCTGTACCTGCCCTCCCAAAGTAAATGGCGGCCTGAGTGACGCAAGGCAAGTGATGAGGTAGTGGCTGAAAAAACAGAAAACCTTGAACGCAAACATTTCAGCCTATTGTTTTTCAAGTGAACCACATTTGTTTGAGTCAGGGAGGATCTGACATGAACTTGTGAGTGATTTATCACTTGTTCAAGACAAAGGAAGCTAACTTGTTGTCCGCAAGGTAAAGGAAGGATATCTTCTTCCAATAGAGTGACTAAAAGTTTGTTTTTTATCGTGACAATGGCATTATGGTTGAAAAGTTTTCTCACCTGAGAACGGCATAGTGTATTATAAATTTGTAATGATGAATATTCTGTTATGGAGGAATTTTGTCACACATATAACAAGCAAGAGTGGCGCTTGTTTAATGACGCTTCAAAAACAAGTTTGAAAGCAGTTTTACATCACAATGTTGATGGATTTCCCTCTGTTCATCTATCACATGCAACTTACATGAAGGAAACATATGAGAGTATAGGAAGCTCTTCTTGCAAAATATTAAGTATGATGATCATAAATATGTGGTGATCTCAAAGGTGTGTCACTTTTACTTAAATGCATCGGGTAATAACCAAATTTCTTACTTTCTTCTTTGTGAGTGGGACAGTAGGGATAAGGTAAATCATTAATCAGCTGTGAGCACTTCAATGTTGGCTGATTATTGTTGATCAAGAAAAAGAGACTTACCAGAAGCTAAATACCGTCGAAAATAATATGCCTCTACATTTTAAAGGTGAATTTTAATATGTAGTTAGATCTATTTGTAAATTTATTTAATACAATTATTTAAAAATTCAAATATGCTATCCCATAAAAACTATGGGTGACAGGAAAAAACTGTAAACATGTTTGAAATCAGCGGGGTGAAAATAGCAAATTAAATTCACCTCTTTCATTTGTGGGATAAAAGTTTTTTGATTTGTTGATCAGTGTTTCGTACGCATAAAGGAGTGTGTCTAGATTTAGAGTTTAAGCTTAGATAACTAATAATGATTACGTACCCAAAAAGAAAAATTTGTGTAGATTAAGAGTTTAAACTTCCGTTTTGATAACTGATAATGATTGCGAACACATAAAAGGGAGTGTCTAGATTAATAGTTAAAACTTAGATTATGGTGACTGATAATGACTACAACACACACATAAAAGAGTCTATCTAGATTTAGAGTTTTAAACTTTGATTATGATAACTGATAATTGATTACATATGCATAAAAAGTGTGTCTAGATTAAGATTTTAAAACTTGGATTTTGATACCAGAGAATATTTACGTACGCATAAAAGAGCGTTTCTAGATTTAGAGTTTTAAACTTAGATTATGATAAATGATAATTTATTACGTACGCGTAAAGGGTGTGTCTAGATTTAGAGTTTAAACTTGAATTTCGATAAATGATAATTTATCACTTACGCGTAAAGGGCGTGTCTAGATTTAGAGTTTAAGCCTGAATTTTGATAACTGATAATGTTCGCATAAAAGAGTGTGTCTAGATTAAGAGTTTAAACAGACTTTGATAACTGATAATGATTACGTACACACAAAAAAAGTGTGTCTAGATTAAGAATTTTAAACTTTCGATTTTGATAACTGATATTGATAACGTTACTACATATTATTAATATTTATTGCAACACTTGCTCTATGTTCGCATGAACATATTTTATATCTCCTCTTTAGGTATACATATTATTAATGGTTGAGGCAATTAATTATTTTTAATGTGGGTTGCGTGAACGGTAATTATAGATCATTATCTAAATTTGAAGATAATTACATTAACTGGAGAAGGTATTTCAAAACATGTCATAAAATAATATTAAGTAAACATTTTTAAATACGCTTATTTGGAATTTGATAGTAAGCTAGATACTATAATGTGAATATATATATATATATATATATATATATTATATATTATATATATATATATATTTATAATATATAAATTATTATAATATTAAATATAATATAACATACTACATATATATATATATACATATATAGTTATATATATAA
>JABUQX010097232.1:10000-20000 GCA_015478945.1 Trachelipus rathkii | reverse complement strand
TTGGGTGCGATAGGGTCTTACGTGAGAAAATGTTGTTACCTGTGTTAATGTATAGTAGCGAAACTATGTTCTGCAATAAGAGGTATAGATCTAAATTACAATGTATTCAGATGGACAATCTTAGGGGAGTGTTAGGTATGAGAAGAATTGGTAAAATGAGGAATGAACGCATTATGAAGCTGTGTGGTGCGAAGAAAGGAGTGAATGAGAAAATAAATGAAAGTACATTAAGATGGTTTGGTCATGTGGAATAAGGATGGGATGATAGTCGGCTTGGTTAACGATGTTATAGTGTGAGTGTGTTTGGGATATCGACTGGGGCCGGGGGGGCCCGGCGGGGGGGCGGCCCTGGAGACCGAAGAAAAGGTGGATTGAGTCAGTAAACGAATGCGTGGAGGAGAGGAAAGTGAGTTTGGCAAAGGCAAGAAGAAAGATGCATAATAGAGGTGAATGGCGGGGTTTTGTGAGGGGGGTATGGTTGTGGCCCACCTGGGCCAGGGAATGAACCCTACATTGATGTGATGCCATTGACGTACGTGAAGCTCTAGGGTGGATTTTCTGACAGCGGCGAGTTCCCATTAAAGGGTATAAAGGTGGTGGTAAGGCTGGGCTTTCTTTTCGACTTGCGTCCCATTCTTCTACTACTTTTCTGTTTCCAGTGCATGCTATGCACTTTACCCCCAGTCTTAGAGAGAGAGAAGGTGGATGATTATATATATAATATATATATATATTATATATAATATATAATAATCATCCACCTTCTCTCTCTTTATATATATATAAAGACTGTATATCTGAAAGGTAACTTTGGTAATCTGAATAAAAGTGTAATCTGTAAATGTTTCAGAATTAAATAAAAAAAACAAACACCTAAAATAATAATAATAATAATAATAATAATAATAATAATAATAATAATAATAATAATAATAATAATAATAATAATAATAATAATAATAATAATAATAATAATAAAATAATAATAATAATAATAATAATAATAATAATAATAATAATAATAATAATAATATAATAAATTAAAAATATTTTTTTATTATTCTTCTTTTTCATCCCACTGAAAAATTTTGTTGTTTTCAGATATATTTTTTTATTATTTTTATTGTGATATTTCTATTTTAGAATAAATTTGCGTAAATATCTGCTGTTAAAAAATGTTCAGCATAAATAATTTTTTAAGGTGTCGAAAGATGTGGTTTTCCTATTAGACAATGCCGCTAACTTACAATGAATATAGCTTTGAATGGATATAACAATTAATTTAAATGAACAATGAACAATGAATATAACTCTATTTAGCTAACATATTTGTCTCAACCATTTTTCGACTCTAAAGAACAAAATAAGTTCAAGTCTTATGTCATAATTAACAAAGGTAACAAAGTATCATATTTAATAGTCGCAAATATCTATGGTGACGTGCACTAATGTAGATCTTGTTATAACCTACAAAAAATTATGTATTGCAAGCCTGGGTAATTGCTTAAAAGTTCATCTCTCTCTCTCTCTCTTTCTCTTTCTCTTTCTCTTTCTCTTTCTCTTTCTCTTTCTCTTTCTCTTTCTCTTTCTCTTTCTCTTTCTCTTTCTCTTTCTCTTTCTCTTTCTCTTTCTCTTTCTCTTTCTCTTTCTCTCTCTCTTCTCTCTCTCTATCTCTCTCTATTCTCTCTCTATCTCTCTCTCTCTCTCTCTCGACTTCTCTCTTCTCTCTCTCCTCTCTCTTCTCCTCTCTCTCTGCTCTCTCTCTCTCTCTCTCTCTACTACTCCTCTCCTCTTCTCTCTCTCTCTCTGAAAAAGTAAATAAGTACAGTAAGTCCTTATGTTTGCCCTAAATTAACCAAAGCCATACCTGAAGTAAGTGTCCATGAGTTCCGGTGTGGTTTTATTCTATGTAATTTCAAACCTCCAAAATCAGCAGTACTTTCTCTCACAATTGACTCTTATTAAATTAGATTAATAGTTTTGCTACACAAGAGTACAAACACCAGAGGTCAAGTAATCTCTTTTATGGATTTATAACTTAGGAAAGTTATTTATTCTGACACACACCACATACACACGCAATATATATATATATATACGTATATTATATTATAATATATATTATATATTATATATATATATATATATATTATATATATATAATATATATAATATCTATATATATTATATATATGATATATATATATTATATGGGGTGTTAAGTGTGAGAAGAATTGAATAAATAAAGAATGAACGCATAGAGAGTTGTGTGGTGTGAAGATAAGGAGAAATGAGAGAATAAAATGAAAGTACATAGAGATGGGTTTGGTCATGTGGAAAGGAATGGATGATAGTCGGTGGTTAAGCGGATGTATTGTGGTGAGTGTGCTGGGAAATCGACCGGCTGGAGACCAAAGAAAAGTGGATTGAGTCAGTAAAGGACATGCTGGAGGAGAGAATGTGAGTTTAGCAAGGCCAAAGAAAAGGTGCGTATAGAGTGAATGCTGGTTTTGTGATTGGGTCTGGTTGTGGGCCGCCACCTACGACGAAGGGATGAACCCTAATTTGACGAGATGCCACAGAATTTTTTCTGACTGCAACGAGTTCTCACTTAACGGTATAAAGGGGGCGATAAAGCTGGGGTTTCTTTTCTACTTATGTCATATTCTTCTACTACTTTTCTGTTTCCGGTGCATGTGACGCAACTTACCCCAGTCTGGGGAAAGAAGGTGGTGATGATATATATAAAAATGAAAGATGATGATGATGATGATGATGATGATGATGATGATGAGGATAATATATAATATATACTATATATTATATATATATACTATATATATATATATATTAATATTATAATTAATATATATATATTATAATAATATATATTATATATATATATGTATTAAAAAAAGTTTAGCGTGAGCAAAACAACTTTTTTATATCAACAAATTTTTAAAATAAATACCTTTAAATATATAGATTAAATGTTTAATTCTTACTTATACTTTATTATTCTCTCCCTCTTTTATATATCGCTGGCACAGTTCATACCCCAGGCAATCCAATAATACCCAGAAGTATCCCATTAAGGGTGATTCTATAACTTAATAATCTGTTGTGTGAATTTTGCTGTTAGCCTTAATGATATGATGTATCTTTGATTATTATTATTAGTTTTTTTTATTCTTCTTTTTTTTAATTCTTTTTATGAGTCATCGAAAAATGTGTTGTTCTATTGTTTGTTTATAATATTTATGAGAGAGTGGAATTTGTTCCGTTTTGATTCGATTTATTATTATTAATGAAAGAAAGTTGCTGTTTAGGACTGGTAACACGTTCTCTTTTTTTCGTAGTGGGTGTTCTGTAAAGTTTTTTGAGTTTAATTTTTAAATGAAAAAGTTTATCTTCCATTATACATGGACCTAAAATTTCGAAAAAAGAGCCCCGGATATTTATCTCCCATTATGCTCAAAATGTATTATCTTATCACCACCACCCAAATAAATATTAGCCCTAACACCCCAACCTATCCCCCTCCAAAAAAAAAAGTCAGAGCAACTTAAGAAAAGAAAAATGTAGATGATTGGTAAATTATTGGAAGTAGATACCTGTTTTTCGATTCAATGTTATATTAATGCCAAAAGCTCTTAATGCCTCAAGTGCCCATGAAAATGACATCCGAATTACATTTGTATTTGGGCAAAACTTTACTCAATATTTTTTTTTTTTTTACATTTCCAGGACCAGCTTTATACTCTGCAATTCCAGCAATGTATTGCCGTTTTACTGTAGCATTAATAGTTTTAGATATCATAATGACGGACAAGGAAACGCCTGGCCTATATATATATATATATATATATATATATATATATATATAAATTAAATATATATATATATATAATATATATATAATATATATATATATATAGATATATATAAAAATATAATCTATATAAAGTTGAAGAAGAGAGAGAGAGAGACGAGAGAGAGAGGAGAGAGAGAAGAGAGAGAGAGAGAGAGAGAGAGAGAGAGAGAGAGAAGAGAGAGAGAGAGTAGAGAGAGGAGCGCACTCCAAGCGATGAAAGTACCTCCCATTGGCTTATGGTGTGTAGGTTATTTCCCATGACATTCCAGGGCCCAATGGTTCTCCTTTCTCTTTTGCATTCATATCCACACTTCTCTTCCAGACAACTCATTATAAGCATTACCTTATATCTTTGTATGTGGGAAAGAAAGAATTACCCACAGCGTATGTTCTTCGTGTCGTAGAAGGCGACTAAAGAGCCAGTGGTAGTTGGGTGGTGGGCCCCTACCCCCCCAATACCGCTCCATCTCTTGTCAGGAATTCTAATGCCTTGCCGTCGAGGTCGGATCGCCGTAAGCGACCTTCTATCTTTTTGCGAAAGTGTGTGAATCGTATGAGTACATGGAGTGTCAGAGGAATAAATGATGAGGAGAAGAGGAGAGTGGTGAGGATATATTTAGAAAAGGTAAATATGATTTGTTCGCCGTGACTAAACAAAGATGAAAGGAAATTATGTGGTGTGAAATGTGTTTGTGCTGGTGTGGAAAGGAATGAGAGGGGAGAGAAGGAGTTGCGATTCTGATAGTGACCTGTGGCACAGAATTATGGTGGATTTTGTTTGTGTGAGTACTAGATTTCTAATGGTTAAATTTAAGTTTGAAAAGGTCAAGGTATATGTGGTTGTGACATATGGTCCATATGAGAGTGACGTTGAAGAGAGCGCAATTTTCTGGGATAATCTGAATGATGTTTTGGAAGAGGTGAGTAGGAGCTTCAGATTGATGTGTTGGGTGACCTAAATGGTTGGATAAGTGATCAAAAAAGGGATGGTATAAGAGTTGGCTTTGGGGTGACGAGAAAAAAATGAGAATGGTAGGAAGGTGATTGATTTCTGTGAGGAGAGAGGTATGTTCGTGTAGTAATCTTTCTTAAACACCGAGAGTATTACATAATTATACTAGAGTTTGGTGTAGGTAGCGATGGTATCGAAGTGAAAAAGTTTGATTGATTTTCTGTTGGTGGAGGAAGGAGATCTGAAATGTGTGTTGATTTAAATCAGTGCAGGTATTAGGGATGGGGATTGACTCGATCATATGTTGTTTATGTTAAGATTAAGTTAGTAGGGCTTGGATGGGGTGGAAGGTGACAAGGAAAGAAATGGGAAGAATTAAGTGAGAAGTTTAAGTGAAACAAAGGTAATGAGGAAAAATAAATTTAAGAGCGCTGCAAAATAAATTCAGTTTGAAGTGTGAACAGGTTGAAACTGAACAAATCTGGAGCAAATGAAGGAAGCTTTGTTAGTAGTACGGGCAAGAGAAGTATGTGGATGTGCTAAAATAGGAAGTAGGAAGTAACAGTGAGTGGTGGAATGAGAGGTGATGCCAACGGTTAAAGTAAAAAAGAACCGTTGGTTGGATGTACAAAATGCCAATGCATGAGGTTCCAAAAGAAAGGTGTTTGGAAATTATACAAGGAGGAAAAGGAATACTAAAAGATGCATACCTAGGAGGAGAAATGAGGTAAATGAACAGTTTGGAAGAAGAATGAATGGGGACTTGCAAGGGAATAGGGAGCTTTACTGGAAGGAAGTGCGAAAGATTAAAAATGAAAATAAGGGGAATCTGCTTATGATAATAAATAGGGATTGTGCTTTCGTAACTGATGAAATGGATATGAGGAGAGTGTGGAGGGAACACTTCGAAAATTTGCATAACATTGGCAGTAATGAAGGAGGTGATATGAATGTGTGCTGGTTTGATGGTGCAAGAAGAAATAGGTATTTGGATGAGGTTTAATCAGTAAGGAGAAGGTAATGGGTGGAGTGAAAAAGTTGAAGAATGGTGTATATGAAGGCATAGATGAAATGGTGAAACTGGTGAAATGATCAAGAACTGAGGCGAGATGGTTAGTGAAAAGATTTGGAAGTAGTGTAACAAATCGTTTATGGAGATTATAGTTCCGAGGGATTTGAGGAGAGCAGTAATAGTACCCTTATATTAGCGTAAGGGAGATAAAGGGAACTGTAAGAATTAAAGGGGAATTAGTTTATTTGTGTGTTGTGGGAAGATTATATGCTGGGCTATTTGGTTGAATAGAGTACGTCGAGTGACTGAGGGACTGATTGGTGAAAAACAAGGTACATTTTGAAGTGGTAGAGGATGTCTAAATCAAATTTTTACATTGAAACAAATAATTGAGAAAATAAGATAGAAGAAGAATATTGTATTTAGGTTTTACGGATTTGCAACAGGCGTATGATCTGGAATAGTGATATATGGTGTTGGTGGTAGGCTTCTGAATAGAATCAAAAGTATGTATGATTGATTAGTGAGGTGTGTACAATAATAATGGAGTTGTAAAAGGATTGTTTAAATATTAATAGCAAGCTGTGAGGCAGAGATGTGGCTATATCTACTTGGTTATTCAATTTATATATGGATGGGGTTATGAAAGAATTAGAGGTAGGAGTGGCAGGGGAAGGTGTTAGATTGGACGGAATATGGACAGAGAGTGGAGGTACCCTACTTATTATATGCGGATGATTTAGTTTTGTATGGCAAATCTCAAGAGAGTTTGAGAAGATTGGTAGAGGGGTTTGAAACTAAATGTAGATAAGAGAAGGTTATGGTAGTGGGTGAGGGGAGTGCGCGGTATGAAGTTTTGTTAGATGGTGAGCAACTGGAACAAGTGTCTAAATTTAAATATTTAGAATATATCTTGAATGAAAAGGGAACGGATGATGCAGAGTATAGTATTGAAGTTGTGAATGGTAGGAAGGTAGCTGGTGCAATTAAATCCTTGGTAGATATAAAGGGACTAGTACTAAATGCGCTAGGGTTTTGCATGAGAGTATGTTGCTACCTGTGTTAATGTATAGCAGTGAAACTATGATCTGGATTAAGAGGTATAGATCTAAGGTACAATGTGTTATGACGGACAAACTTAGGGGCGTGTTAGGTGTGAGAAGAATTGATAAAATGAGATTTGAACGTATTAGGGAGTTGTGTGGTGTAAAGAATGGAATAAATGAGAAAATAAACGAAAGTACATTGAGATGGGTCGGTCATATGGAAAGTATGGATGACATTCGATTGGTTAAGCGGATGTATAATGGCTAGCGTGCCAGGAATCAACCGTCTGAGAGACCGAAGGGAAAGTGGATTGAGTCAGTAAAGGAATAAATGAATGAGAGGAATGTGAGTTTTGGCAGAGGCAAGAAGAAAGATGCATAATAGGAATGAATGGCGGGGTTTTGTGAGGGTGTACAGTTTGTGTGCTTTAGCCTGAAGATGTACCCTACATTAACGAGATGCCACAGTGAAGGTTCGTCGTAGTCCTGTGAAACCCTAGGGTTTATTTTTCTGACCTCGACGAGTTCACACTTAAGAGAATATATATATAATATATATAAATAATATATATATTTATATTATATATATATATATATATTATATATATATATATATATAATAAATAAATATATATAATATAGTATATATATATATATAATATAATAATATATATATATAATAATATATATTTATAATATATATATATATAATATATTATATATATATATATATATATATAAATATATATAATATATATATATATATTTATATATATATATAATATCTAATATAATATATATATATATATATATTATATATATTTATATATTTTATATTATAATTTATATATAATTTATCTATATTTTATATATATTTATATATATATATATATATAATATATATATTATATATATATATATATATATATATATCATATATATATATATATATAATATATATATATATCTATATTATTTATATATATTTATATATATTTATAATATATATTATATTATATATATTATTACTATATATATATATATATAATATACTATATATATAATATATATATATATATATACTATATCATATATATAATATATATAATATATATTATATATTATACCTCGAATTTCTTACATATGCTCCGTCATATCCAATCCTTCGGCGTCAGTCATTTTTGCTGATTTATATAAAGAATCTGGATCGAAGTGCTCTTTCATCTATTTGGACTACAGCCTTTTGTAAATCCTTATCCCACACTGGGAAGATACCGAAAGTTGGGCAGACAACCATAAGACCAATTTCGTGACCCTGTCACTCCTGTAAATATAATGGAGAAAAATGGTTTCTGCCGCTTACTCCTGTTTCTGGAGATGCCGTCAAGCTTTCTCAAACTTCTCCAATTTGGTTTCCGCAAAAATCGCTCGACTGCGGACCCTGGTAAAATTAGACCATGACATCCGAGAAGCCTCCTCAACTGGATGGTTCTTGGTGTCTTTTTTTACCTTGAAAAGGCTACGACACGACAAGTGGAGACTGGATCTCCTTTGAACTTATTCTCCAATGTGTATTAACTAATTCTATTTAATCAAAATCTTTTATCACACAGATCTATCCAGTTTCGGGCTCTTACTATCTGTCAACGCCACTTACTCTGGATAAGCGTTCCGCAGGGTGTGTTTGTTAGTGTAGTACATTTGCTCTGGATTCTAATGATATTGGTTACCGTCTATATTTCCAGCGACTGTCAATTTTTTCTCTATATGTCGATGACTTAGCATTATACCACATTAGCCTGGTGCAGGCTGCCGCTTTCTTCGAACGGCAAACTTCAACTCGCTATTGAACTATATTTCAACAGTGGGGCTAGCCTCCGCATGGCTTCGCTTTTTTTCTCCCACCAAAACCTCAGCAGGCTTTTTAAAGAAAAAGGGAATCGAAAGAACTTGCCACCAGTTCTCTTCCAGCGGAACCTACGTTATATGGTTCGCGCCATTCGTGTAACTTCACAGTCAATTTCTAGACTCATCTAGATGACCTACTTAGCATAGTGCACCGCATATTAACACCTAAAAACAACTTGTTATCGCACCCTTGACCTTTACGTTCATCTCGCCTCAAAATCTTGGGGTGCCTGATCGCAAATTCCTTTAACGTCTTACGTAGCCTAATCCGTATCGAAACTGATTTATGGCTGTGCGCAATATATGGTGCAGGCGCTCCAGCATACACTGCTACATCCTGTAGATCCATCCAAAAACGAAGCGATCCGTATCTCCACTGGATCCTTCCGATCGTCTCCCCCGGGTGAGCCCTGAAGTTGAATCCAATGTGATGCCACTCTCTCTTCGAAGAGAAAACATCATGTGTACAAGTTATATTCGTTTTCAAAAGCCCAATACGTCTGCTCCTGACACCGATTCTGCCAGAGTACCGTCAGAATCCTATTACGCCATTTGGGCAAAGACGGGTTCATAAACATCTTTAGTTTCCCTAACATCCCTTTTCAGACAAGTCTGCTTTCTCTTTTGACGAAGGGGTACACACCTTGGCTATTTCCTCTCCTACCATTTGCTTGCTCTGACCATTCTCTCCAAAAATCTAGCCATCCCTAGCTAGGCCTGTTAAAAGCATCATTTTTGTCTCACGCCCAGTTCACGGTTGATTTACTCCAGTGTTTACTGACGGCTTTAAAACAAAATAGGGGACAGTGTGGGCGCTTCTGCTGTCTTCCTGACCGCAACTCTCCTCATACCCTCCCCCTTCTGCTTTCAATTTTTAACCGCAAGTTTAACGCTATAATGATTGCCTTCTCGAAATCTAAATCTTAACCAAGATACTCCATTATGTCGTTTATATTCAGACTCGCTTAGCGCGCTACAAGGCACTTAACAACCCTTATTTCTAAAAACGCAATCGTATCAGCTGTGCAACAATTCCTTCGACTTCTCCACTCCGTAAGAAACCAATTATTTTATGTTGGACTCTCTCTCATGTAGGGGTAACTGCAATGAAATCGCTGATAGAGAGGCCAAAATGGCTGCCTCCTCCTCTCGGAGTTGTTCCAGGTACCTCCCGGATCCATTCGACAAGGCTGCCTCCATCAAACTGA
>JABUQX010097232.1:0-5000 GCA_015478945.1 Trachelipus rathkii | reverse complement strand
AACGCGTGAGTGCGTCCGAGAAACGCGACCGACACAGGAAGGGTCGTGCAACGCACCCCTCACGAATCGGCATGTACGATCCGGTACGAGAATGCAGACGTGTTCTGTTTTCCACCTTGAATTCTTTTTTTTATTTGTATTTTTAAACTTTTCATGTTCATATAACGTAAAAAATTCAATCTATTGATTCAAGTCATATGTCTCTTTGGTAATAAATAAGTTCTTTTGAAAAAAAAAAAAAGCGGGAAAAGAAAACAAGTTTTTATTTTAAAGCCTTTATAACATAAGATCAAACTACATAATCTTTAACATATAAATTTTTAGCATCATATATATTTACATTTATTAAAAAGAAAACATTATTTAAAAACATATAATGAAATAATACAGTAATAGCACACTAAATTAGCCGATGGTTGTCAGGAAACATAAAGGTCTAACATATTTTGAACATTTTATTATTTAAAAAAGATGTGTACATAATCAGGGCAAATAAAAAGAATCTAAATGGCGGCATTAAGGCGACCAACTCGTTAGGTAATGATTATAGCAGACAGCTATCCAATGTCCATTTGAGCTTGAAACATCCCGGGAGAAGTGTTGAAGATCAGACCAGAGTCGGTACCAATTTCACAGAACAAGAGTTCATTACATGCGAATACGCCTAAAAATCTTCTTTCGTTTCTGAATGCGTTTAATATTTTCTTCTTTATTCATCATTAATAATTCAGGATTATATTTCGTGTTCTGTCAACGATGATTTAAGGATGTTCCAGATACACCAGAACAGAGATTGAGGATGTCCAACTTTGTCAAATTTAAGACTCAATCTAAAAGTTCTTTTCTTGGATATTGAAGATGATAAGCATTACATAGCTGAAATCAGCAGTGAGATCATATGCATATAAATACTGTTTTCAGCATAATTCTTGAGGGAATTCAACACCCGTACGTTATCGCTGCATGATACCGTATTGGCAAACAAATCGTAAAAAGGCCGTGAGCATTGGGAATGTGAGTCTTCATATATCATCTCATAATCAGGACCGTAAGGTTGAGCATCTCACATGTAAACTGACCCCTCTAAGACCGAAATGGGTAAATTTAAGGTGACTTTATAGTTTCCAGAATATGCGTCGTGTTCTACAATTCCTAATTTTTTTTTTTTTATATATTACCTTCTGAGGTGAAGCTCCATTGACTATGTTAGGTTATATTTAACAATGGCCCCCCCCGGCCCCCCCCCTGTTAAAAATGAATAGACCTCGCAATTAGTGATAAAACAAAAATTTAGTTTTCATTCTCTTCACATTCTATTTTTCGGGCAATCCGTCAAACGTTGAATTTTGTATTTCCATATGTTTAAATGGGAGATTCAATTTTCAGCTTTACGTACAAAAGATATGGCATGCCGTAATCTTAAAGAATAGGGTTCGGGCTGCGCAGTTTGTTGCTAAAGAGCGCTTTTTAACATTAAGAGCAAATTCAGCGTGTAGATCTATTACCTGAATACGTTACTCCCCAGCGATGGTAGAAATAGTCTTTCTGAGACGAAATATCACCTATTTACCTCGTCCTAATTTTCATAGGTGTATTTTTAGATTGACGCAGCATGGGTTCTGTGTTCTCCACATCTTTAAATTGTAATATCCCAGATGATTGTAGATGGAGATTCCTTCGCTTCTTTGGAATAAATTTAGATAAATTTCAATATAACTGTCGATAAGGGTACTTGCCAGCTGATTGCTTCCTAGAGATGTTTTCATTTAACAATACCTCAAGTTGAGTATCACAAGTATGTTGGAAATTGTAGTCTGGGTATACTAGGGGATCCTCCTGTGAGATCTGAACCATCATCGTTTACTAACTTAGTCTTTAGATCATAAAACCACATTGAAGGGTCAAGTATTTGATCAGAAGTACCGACGGAAATTGAAATCGAGAGGTACATCTTTGTATTTGTGATGAGTGAATTGATACTAATAAAGTTGGATTCACTCACACTAATCTGTTGTAAGGGTTCACAGAGAAGATGATCCAACTTCAACTCTTACAACAGTCCTGACTGGAGGGGATGGAGGAATGCATTCTTGCTGCACAATCACTGATGTATAATGAGAGAGCTCTGTTTAAACATTCCTTATATACAAAATGAGTTACAGGTTGCGCCCTGTTATGTGAAATAGTTGCATTCGCAATCATATTAAAGGCAAACACTCTAATGCACTTTTTCTTTAATGTCCCTTTCCTATTCCTTTATAGGTTTTTTACGATGACCTACACCTGACAGTCATCTTACGGTCGTATTTTTTCGTTTAACATCATCTAAAATTTCATCAGAAGCATCGGCTTAGTCGACGTTTACAGCTGTTCGAGGTCCGACAGACTCCCATAATATCCTGGAAGTATCTATGCCTGTCCTAGCTGCTTTTTTAGCAAGATATTTGCCTCCTGATTTAAACAAAGGAACATGTCTGAACAACGAAGCAAAAATCCACCTAAACCATACCCCCTCTTCATTCTTGATCCCCTGAAGACTCGTTCTCTTCCATTATTATTATTTTAACGGAGCTTCCTTCTTATGATGTACTACACACGCCTGTTCCATGTCGTGGAAATGTATGGCTTGACCTTCTACATCTCTTTATATAAACTACGAATCGACTCAGTTGAGTCTTACTCAAGGGGTAAGTAGTGAACATTAGGAAAACGTATAACTCTTTTATCTTTAGGAAAATGAACTACTCTTAACAAAGAGGCTTTAGTATTCCCCACATACTGATGATGTAGTAATATCTGTTATAACATAGGCATACAGGAATCTGAAACATTTAGCAGGCAAGCATACAAACATGTAATGAAGTCTTGTTCATTTTTGTGGACATTACTCTTCCATTGTTGGTATATAACGCATTAGATCCTTTAGATATGGTTTGATATTATTTCCCGACATTTTGTATACATGCGAGTAACAACAATTACGAAACCATCCTGAGGGGCGGAAAATAAATAAACTTATATCTTTCAGGTTCACATGCTCATGAGATTTTAATGTGATTAACACGTTATCTTCGTTAGCGGATTTATTAACAAGAAACACTAAATCTGTGCATATTTGACTTTCATCAAATTTTTTGTTTAAGTCTATGAACACATCCGTAACCGACTTATAGAAACCATGGCTTATTACATAATTTTCAACGAAATATTCATTGGTGCCTCGTTTGAGGGTTGCAATATTAGGTTTAATTTTTAAGACATTTTTAACATTATCAACATTTCTAAGTATCTGTAAAAGCCAAATATGAAAACAGGCATATTTCTCTATAATACTCGACATCGAAATGATTGTCACTTAATCCGGCCTTCAATAACATTTCTCGACACAAGTTATAGGGTCAATAACTCTGTAAGTTATAGTCTGATATTTATTTTTCAGGATTAGATCATAGAGCCGATGAGGGCAGCGTAATACGAAATGATCCTCACTCCCCATGTTCCACGTAAACTGATCAATGTTTTCTTAATAATCGCTAGCATTTATAATGGTTATAACTTGCAGGGTATCCTATCAGTTGACCAAGATACGTCTAATTTTACCATTCCTTAGAGTCGACTATTTTTTCTATTTTTATCCGTGATTCTTGGATCAAATGTATTTCTTGTATTTCTTGTTTAAGAATCTCCTTTGTATTTTCCCGCGTATAATCCTCTATGATAGTATAATTTTAACCTGTCCTCTAGGGAATTCTCTGATAGCTCTACTTAAAACTCTCTCGAACCATACCAGCTGCATACCTTTTCTGAAATTTCATACATCTGATACTCTCACAAGTTCCTACTTTATACCTGTGTATCTTTTTTTTCTCCCTTGGAATGTAGGTTCACTGGTTTGTTTTACATCGTCATAGGGGTATTCTTAAGTGTTCTATATGAGACCGATTATAAGAGTTAAGCAATCCTGTAGTATATCTATATTCTTTTAAATGTATTCTCTTTGTGAAATATCTAGACATTCTTTTCTTTTATAGTCTTTTCCTCTTTCAACTATTGCGGCTTATTAACGAAAATGTGATTGTAATACCTAGTGTCATGACTCAGTACCTATTTCTTAAACTTTTACGTAAAACTTTCTGTACCCTTATCTTCATATCATTTTGGGTTCTACATCTTTATTTTATGATTTCTCTGATTGATGCATGCAACAGTCTTGATTTTAATTTCTTTTAAAACTTAACATAATGTATCTGAATATACATCTAGTCGCGAAAAGAATTATATCGATACCGCCTCATTGTAAGATTTATATTTATCATATCGGTTAAATCTAGTTGCCATACGCTATCTAAATGGGATATGGTTTTCCGGGTAGGAAATTTTTTTCGTATATGGTTTATGAAGGGTAAAAGCATCTTCACCTTCTAAATATTTTTCAATTCTTTTTTACTAATTTGAGGGAAACTTTGAAGCAAACCTGAAAAAAACTCCGTAACTGATGGCTGTTTCATCAACATCAAAGTAATATTTATCGACCGCTTCCTTAACCTCCATGATTCACAATGACATTAACGATAAAAATTTAATCATTTATATTGAAAGGTTATATAAAAAATCAGATGTATATATGAAGTATTTTATTTTAATTAAAATAATATTAACTGTTTTAAATTACAAGTCTAAAACATGACATATATAGAAAGATAACATAGAATATATACATAATTTAAATTACGAAATAATACAATCATAATAAATCAATCATAATTAAATAATTCAGACGCCTAATCATTTTGATACCTTTGTATGAATTTTTTCCTTATTCGACCCGCTCTTGAACGTAATGTACTTCTACTTAACAACTTTAAATCTACTCGAAGCAAAGAAGTAGCCAGCAGACTTGCGTCAGGTCTAGGTGTCAATGGAATATATCCAGATCCGCTAATCTTTGTTTATTCATGCTTAAACTCTGGAAATTAATAGTCTGAAGTCTTGTTGTCTGT
>JABUQX010097231.1:0-23127 GCA_015478945.1 Trachelipus rathkii | reverse complement strand
ATATATACTTCTTATTCTAGACCTATAATCTCATAATTGACTATAAATAACTATATTATATATTATATTAGTATATATATCAAATTTTAAATTTTTTTTCAAGGAGCAATTTAAAAAAGTATATGACTTTTAATTGTGCTTAGAGGAGAATTAAATATAAACATTTTAAACATTATATGAACGAATACCTTCCTGCCATTTCCTACAATATTAATTATATATATAGTTATTATTTACTATTATATATTTATTATTTATAAATGTTCGTCTTACTTTCCTATTATTACACTCTGCATCAATCTAATCTATTCTATTCTCATCCAACATATATCCTATAAATTATTTAATAACTCACTATAGACACTTTGTTCCAGCTGGCACACCTATCTTACTAATACTTCACACTACGATGAGACTGTCCTTCACTCACAACCATTAAACTTACTTGTTTTACCATCGTTTTACTTTCAGCTCTTATACTCACTTTTACTACACTCAACTGCCTAATTCTTCACTAAAACCAATCCTCTCAAACTCTTTTAAGATTCACCAGATCATACATAATACAAATCATTTCTGCAAATATCATATAGTGACATTGACCTCATTTCAATCTTCACCATCTTCACTACATCAATATTAACACCATTTTCCTGACATCCTTTAATCCATATCACGTAAATTCTTTACATAAATCACCACTCCATTATTATCAATTGATAATAACCATAGTGAGTAACATAAATACAGTGTCTCTCACTCTCTACGCTATTTATATATCTAAACCAATCTCATCTCATTTTTATATATTCTTCAAATACTCTATAGTGTGTAAAAATATATATTATGCTCTATCACTATTGTCAATACATACATACTTTTGTTTCCATCCAGAAGCCTACCACCTAAACACCATAATATATCAATATATCACTAGCACCTGATTAAGAGCTTCCCTATTAACCCTATCATACGCCTGTTGCAATCCATAAAACCTAAATACAATTTGATTCTTCTTCTCTCCTAATTTTTCTCTCAACTCATTTGTTTCATATGTAAAGTAATTTTGATCCGATCATCCTCTAACCACTCCTTAAAACGCACTTTAGCTTCTCTTATTACTTACAGCTATATCAAGTACCTATCAGTCACTCGAATACGTAAGCTCTTTTCGATACCAAATAATAACTATAAGCTTATACCTTTCACCCTCATAAACATACACTCAAAAACTTAATTCCCTATATAATTTCTACAGAATACCTTATTTCTATTATATCCTTACCTACTATTTATAAATAAGTAGGTAATGCTAAGTTACTTACCGCTCTCCTCAATCCTTGGAACTTAAATAATCATCTACCTAATAATACGCTTTATTACAATAACTTATTACAAAATCCAATTCAATAATACATCTCGCCTCCTCGTATTACTTAGATCATTTTCACCAGTAATTTTTCATCTAAACCTACAGATTTATATCCATTCTTGTGTATGAAGACTCCTGTGAATATACAGATCGCATCATTTTTTCTGACCATACAATTCTTTTGCTCTAGTTTAAAAACAATCTTTCAAAAGATTCAAGATAACGCTCTTTTTAGTCTTAGTTCTTGCTCTTGGTTAACGCATAAATATATAATACTCAGCTAGCACAACATTCACTTTATCGCCATATTCAGAGCATGCCACTAAAGGAATTTTCTTAAAAAACTTAACTTTAACTTTCTGAATTATTCGCATATTTTATTTAGTTGTGGTGTAACTTAGAATAATATTTTGCATTATTTTCTGACAGATAGAAAGTTATCCACTCTTTGCACTCTCCATCATCATATACCCATTGTAATTTCTCATTTAATCAAATAATAGCACCATATCTCATATTCATTATAATTATCCTAATAAGTGGCAGGTTACCCCTATATTCTCATTACTCTTTATAACCTTATGCGCTTCTCTTCCATGTAAAGTGCTTAGGTCTACTTATTTCTTGTAAATCCTCACTCATTATTACATCTCTACTTGCCTACCTGGTTTATTTTATCCTCTTGTTTTCTCCTACGTTTGCACTTTTTAGTATGTATCTTGTTTCCCATTAAAATGGAAAAATTTACCAAGCATCTTTCTCTTCAGTTTGATCATTCATTTGCTTTTATAGCAAACATTCTCATAGTACCACGCTTCTTTTTAACACTTTAACCGCTTTCTCACCTCTTCATTCCTAACTCACCATTCACTGTTTAATGCATTCTCATTATTCTACTATTATAGCTACATATATATATATCCACTATATAATTCTCTCATTTGGAGTCACTTATCTCTAACAATTGCATTGCCCGATATCTTACATAATTAAATCATCGATAAATGCGATCTATCCGATATATCACACAAAATCAATGAATCTCGTGTCCTCAGAAGTATTATTATAAGTCCGAAAACTTTGTTGCACTATTCGTACTATATCAGATAATATTCGACTTCTGTATTATATCGTATTTAGTGCAGTGATATATTATAGGCTCTCTTTTATTTACTTATAATTCCATTAATTCTTGTTCACCTAATTCACTTCTTCACTTTATATTTACCTACTATTCACTTCCGTATCACATAATACCTTCTATCTCGTACTCAACGTAGCCCTCTACTATAACTTTAATTTATTAACCATAGATATTTCTATATAATGATCCGAAATTCCCATCCTTAACACTCTCACTGATTTAGCATCTAATGCAAACTTACTTCATAACTCTCTCACTTCATTTCACCAATACACTATAAAATCAATCATACTTTTAACTTTGATAACATTCTATCGTCCTTCTCTATAACTCTACAGTATATAAACTTATTTCTATAATAGGTAATACTTCATTCTTGTGTTTAAAGAAAAGTATTACTTCACACATACCTCTCTCCTTCACAAAAATCATCTACCTTCCTACATTTCTCATTTTCTACCCGCCACCTATCCTAATAATAACCACCTGTTATACCTTATCCCTTTTTGATCTCATACCTATTCCAAATCTATTCATGAGTCCCCAATCACTATCTCAATTCTCAAAGTACTTTCCATGGCTCACCGACGCAATAGTTAAAAAACATCGACTACGCTACACTCGACAATCTCGACTACATATTGTAATCATTTCATATTCAGTATTGATGCGGTAACATTTCAGCTCATGAAAAAGTAAATAATTAAATACTAAAAAATAATTTAATTCAGTAAACATCATCTTGTGTTATTTTAGTTTTCGACCCCGCAAGTATTGTTGACCTATATTTACAAAGGCTGAAATACGACTGACATACTTATGAGCACTTATTTGTTCTCTCTATAACTAAAACTCTACCACTAGTTAGAGTTATTTAGGTCTATGGACTTATCGCATTACGCTCATTGGGTTTAATATTAACATATTATCATATATATACTATATTTATATATATATATGTATATTAACAAGTTCCTATACATTATAATACTAGTATTTTTGTTACTTACAGGTTAATCATATTACAAAATTGCTAACTTACTTTTATCTCCCCTACTCTTTTCTTTCCACACCAGCATACACACAACATTTCACACTCAAACACCCAGACTCATTTATCACCGTTTTACCTTTTCATTTTTTAGTTTCAGCTCTCAGCAGTGTGCGTGAGCAAAATCAATAATTTTTGCCCTTTCCTAAAACATCCATCACCTATCTCTCCTACAACATTTATTACTCTGACTGAATAATATACCATAATATAGCGATTCATATATAAATTTCGCTACGAAAGATAGACAGGTACTCCGGTTTACGGCGGTATCCACGACTTCGCTATCCCGAGAGATTTGTGCCATATTAGCCCAGTATCCTTGCGCCAACCGTTTACAGATGTAGGCATTAAGGATTGATCTAGTTGTCCAAAGTGATACAGTACCACCCAATTCACCTTCTAGGTCTCACTTTAAGTCAGCCTCTATATCGACACGCAGCGATATTACAATTTGGCAATTATCCTTATCTCTACTATATTACTCACATCCTAGGTATAATATAGAGTATAAGTGGGTAGGATTGATCTGTATATAGTGTTAATCTAGATAGAAAGAGGGCTGTGTAAACTTATATTAAGTTATGTTGCTCATATATGGTATTATGCTTGATTAAATTAGAGTGGTCAGTGAATATGTTGCTATAGCTAGATGAGTTGTGATATATAGAATTATAATTGAAACGCAAAAGAGAAAAGGTACACCATGAGGAAAAGAGGAGAGAAGAGAGAGGTAGAGAGTTTAGACGCACGAGATCGGAAGTGAGAGGCGGCTGGGTAACGTGCTCTCTTCATTCTATAATAAACTATAATAATAAAAGCAGAAACTGATATATCGTAAACTAAATAATGGCAGACTTTATACTTGGTACTCATGAAAATAAAGAGATCATTATTAACGTGTTTTTATAAGAAATATACCACTTCAAGGGTTCCATCTATTGTTAAGAAAACGTAGGAAAGGCAGTAGCTATTTTAAGGTGTTCAGATACAGTCAATAGATTTTGCTTAAACTTTGAAGGAGGGGGCGGTCTTCCCACAGATGATATTGACTTTTTGTGGCACCGGAGTGAATAAAATTAATAATAATTAAAGAAATAATTTCTGCAGTATTTCTCTAAAGTAATAAAATTATAAAATAACTTACTTTAATACTCATATAAAATTATAAATCTATATTTTTCTCATTTTAGAACAACTAAGAAGTAGATAATTAATATCTAATTGGTATTGTATAGGTGTATTTTTGTTTTAGTGTTTCTATTTTCTTCTTTTTGCAGAATGCTCTCTTTTCATAGACACATGATTTTCTTGACTATATGAGGAAGTCGTAAGGATTGTTAGCTACCAGTAAAGTTATGTCACCATTAAAGCATCTATGACTGACATATATTATTATAATATTAACTATTAAGGTGTAGTGGTTTTTGGTATGACAGCGCTGATAGAGCAGGGTGTATGTGACCAACATCGCTAGAGGGTCTTGGGATCTTAGAAAGAGATATAATTTATATGTATATGTAAATGTCACAGAGTGAAGAATAGATACATTTAAAGAATTGTTGAGTAACGCTGCGATGCCGAAGACCGAGAACAAGTGCGTAGAGAATAATAGGCTCTGTAAAATGGATCGTAATCCCCCAGGAGGATAACTTCCTGCATCTTTAGTATGGGATGTTAGTTGGACTCAAAAATGGCGTGTTAAAATCATTTATCTTAATATTTCATTTTAAGCGAAGCAATCGTAATCACCATTAGCTGATTAGACTAGTCTGTACTCGGTCATTGTTACTGTAAACCAACCTCACAGGAGTCCTGTTCGGTTTAGATTTCTGCAATGATTCTAATCATGTCTCTGATAGAACATTTAATCTTTGAACGAGAAAGGAATAGAACATGCGTACACAGAGCTCATACAGATTCGGTGAGGTTAGGTCAGGGCAGATTCAGGTACTCAGTGGGATAGCTCGAATTGACTGCAAGATCTTATTTTAACAAGTCTCAAAGAATATACGATAAAGATATGTAAACTTATCAATGATATATTTTCATGAAAAAAGGAAAATAAGAAACGTGTTTTGTATAATGGAGCTTCATTTTGTTGATATTCCTTTTCCTTTTATGGCATCTGGTAAGTATTCAAGCTTAAAAGAGATATGGATGACGGAATGTATTTACTACTTTGATTTATAAATGTCAGCGTTATAATTTGCAGGGGTGATTGTTGATTAAAAAGACATTGTGTATGTGACCGCCAAAAATAGCAAAAGAAGTGTATTTGGGAATTAAAGAAAACTGTATATGGTTTTAAAGATGCTGCTACGGCTTGTCATGACAAGGTAGTGGATGTAACTGATTAATTGGGTGGTATAAAGAGTAAATTGGAACCTGAATTATTTTTGTGGAAGCGTGAGGGTAGGTTATTGGGGGTTATGTGTGTACATGTGGATGATTTTTGTTTTGGGCGTCCTGACAGATTTGTGAATAAAGTTATATGAGGTTTTAAAAAAAATTAGAAATAGGTTCAGAAGATGTTCAGGGTTTTAAGTACCGTATATAGTTGTGAATATAAATGACTATGTAGATGGAGTATGGTTGGAAGAGAAATATATGGAAAGTATAAATGTAGTGGATAAAAGAGTTTACTATGGGGATAAGAAAACGGGAAGTAAGGACTTAACCTTGTATAGATCTCTGGTGGGTAAAATAAATTGGGTGAGTGGTCAGACGACGAGCCCGGATTTATGTTATGCAGTCAGCGAAAGAAGTAGGTTTTTTAAGGGAGGTAAAGTGGAAGAAATGTGAAAATTAATTAATGACATAAGGAGAGATAAGGAGATAAATATGGGTACATGGTTAAGTACACTTGAGGGTAGAATAGGTGTGGATATGTATACAGATGCTTTGTATGGTATGGAAGGGTGTGTTAATCCACAAGTAGGTTATATCGTGTCTTTGAAAGATGAATGAGGGAACAGGTGTCCTATTGTGTGGAAGTCAAGATGTATGAAAAGGGTTAGGAGATCGACGCTTGGGGCAGCGGCAATTGCGTTTATAGAAGGTGCACAAGCAGGAATATATCTAGAAGAATATTGGAGAGAGGCGATTGGTGGTGAAAGGTTACAAATCAAAGTGTATACGGATAATAAGACTGAGGAATGCAATATATTCAGTGACGCAAGCTTTGAGCAAAGGTTTACGAATAGATATTGCGTGGATCAAATGGATGTTAGAGGAAAAAAAAATTACAAAAGTTGAATGGGTGTATAAAAAGCAATTGGCGGATGTGTTTACAAAAGGAAGAGTGGTATATAGGGAATAATCTCCGAAAAGCCCCCATGCCAAATTTTTGTACTACTAAACTATATAACGGACCTACAGGAAAACTAAATTTTTACCATTTTGATTTGATAGCAACGCTAACCCTCTTCGATTTGAAATTTTGTTTGCATTATTTGCACACAAAAAACTGAGGTTTGATTAAATGGCCTATATATAAAAATAAATTTTCTAAATTTCCACCTAAAATCGGCTCTCCCGAAGGATTGCGCATGGTTATAGTACGTAAAAACGGCCGGAAAAATCTAAACACGCCTTATTTTCCAATAATATTAAAATTTGTAGTATAATTAATTGTGAATGTTGTCCAAGGTTTATTTATATGATATAAATGTCAGATTTTATATTTATTTCATAACACCACTTTAATTTACATTAATTATTAGATTTTTATTATATAAGTAAGAGATGATAGTGAACCACGAAGGTTACAATATAATTTCGTAGGATTTTTCAATATATTTTGATTATTTTTTGATAATATTATGTGATTTTTCATGTTTTTTTTGGTTTACTTAAAATTAATGATCGTAACGTTCACGTGATATATTAATTTGCACTGTAGCAAAATTATATATCGCTCTGATGTGACGGTTTACAACTGAATATTTGAAAAAATAAAAAAAAATCAAAAAAATCAAAAAATTCACATTTGATTTTTTTTAAAACCAAAATCAAATAAAAATCACCAAATTAGTTGCCATCCTCTGATCTTTATGATGTGTTCTGGCAATGCGTATCCGCTCTCATCACCTTCCATTCATTTCATCGACGAACGAGCAAGGGTACCCAAAATTTAGTTGTTTTGTTTATTTGTCTTAAGGGAAAATGTATATTTTTTTCTTTTTTATCCCTTCTGGCATTTATATAGGGTTCGAGAACTCAAGGCGCCGAAAAACGGACTTGACGTGAAGCTACGAACGGCGCGAAACGAGAATAAAAAAAGAGGAGAATCCTAGAGTTTCAAAAAATATTAATCGCAATTAGAATTTTCAGTTTTTTATAAATTAATTGGAACGTTAGGTACTTTAAATTTCAACGCCGAAAGAAGATACTATGAGCACCGACGGCGAAAAAATCTCTCTTTTTCAAAATATTAAATTGCAAATAAGATTTTCAGTTTTCAATAAATAAACTCGCCGAAACTGGCCACGCCGAAGCAGCTCGCCGAAGAAAAGGCACGCGAAGAGGGCCCATCGCGACAGCAGGGCCACGAGCAGCGTGGCAGCCAGAAGCAGGGCACGCCGAAGCAGGGCACGCGCAGCAGTCGGGGAGGCCGCCCCGAAGCAGTGCACGCCGATCAGCCCCCCCCGTCCGTGAGTGGCTACCGCCGACCCCGGGGCCACGCTCGATAACGGGCCACGCACCGACGCAAGGGCCAGCGAAGCGCACGCGGACCACGCGGAAACGGCCCAGACTAACCCAAGAGAAACGGTGTGAACGTTTCTAGTTCAATTTATATTTTGATCGAATATCCGGCTCAATTCCACTAATAGCATATCCTCGCGTCGATCAGGATACATTTTGTAAGGTCGTGTCCTTACCGCCTGTTGCCCCGGTTTGAGGATTCCTTCGGTACGATTTAGATATTCTCAACATATAACCAATTTGTTTATTATTTATTTAGCGTACAAGAAAAGAAAAAAAATCAAACATTTGGCACCCTTTTTGCGCGGAGCTCCCGTGTTTCAACTTGTGTAGCTTATCGGCACGAGCGAACAGTTTCAATTTTGTTTATTGGCAGCGAGCGAACTAGTTGTTCATCCCGAAAAAAGGTTTTGAATTGCTGTTCTCCAGGAAATCAATTATCCTTAAAAGTTCTATCACCTTTACGTTTGGCTAAAATGGTTAGATCCAAAAAAAAAACCCAAAATTTTATTGTGTTTACCCCACTGAGAGTTTTTTATATATTTACTATGGTTTTTTTATTCTCCTAACATTCTATTATCTATATACAAAATACAAAGTTAATATAGTACATAAACTTCATTATTTATAAGTTATACAAGTAATGCAATATAAATTTTTTAATTTTATCTATACGATATGATTTTTAACTGAAGATTTTATTTTTACGTCTCTTTCGAAGATTTTGAATATTTCATGGAATGGATTCGCGTACTGATACGAAAGTGATGAAATTTTTCTACCACATAAGTTTTTCTGGATACTACTCAAATCTAAACTAGTTTGCTCTTTGCCGATAAAAGTCCCTCTCCCTCTTATTTTGTCGCTTCTAAAAAAACTGTTTACAATCATTAAAAGAATTTATTTTCGTTAATACATTCAGGATAGATAGAAAAAAATTAATTCTTGTATAAAATTGTCCTTATTATATATTTTTCTGTTTTATCTGTTCTTACTTAATTAACAGCGGTTCCTAATAAACAATGATCTAATATAATTGAATAATGTATATTATTTAAATTTTGCTTATTATAAGTTTTTAAATTACTTCAATAATAATACATGAGGTTTTTACTTAGTTTTTGAAAGATAATTTTGGTTCGAGAATTAGCACGGACGTGAGGAAGATATTACTTCAACAGCAATCTGCATAAATTTTTTATATGTTGAATCTAAACTAGTTGTTGGCTCTCGCTGCCCGATAAACTTCGCTTTACTCTTATTTTCTTTTTTTTTTTTCGAATGCGAAAATATACTTTTACCTCATCATTTAAACGACCAACTAACTACAGTTTAAAGACAAAAATCAGTTTTATTTCGTCCTCATATAAATTTCTCTCGTTTCCTTTGGTAAAATGAAACTTACTCTCCACCACAAATTGGACTACCTATCATTACAAAAAAAATTATTAATATTAGAAAAGTCTTTTTCCTCAAGATATTTTATTTACTGAAGCGTATATAATCGTTCCTGATCTTACAAAAATCGTCGGTAGTAATAGTTATTTTGGAGATTTTAAAAATTTGTGTTCTACGGACACTTACCTTACCAAGGTATAGTCCTAGATGAAGTATTTTCAACATGCAAATTCATAAAATTTTCCTTCTTCTATCATGGTGAGAATCCGAATAAATAGTGGCTCTATTTTATCTAGTCAAGCCAATCAGATCAAAATCAACATCAAGTCTCAAGCTCATGATTACCCTTACTTTTATTTTATATGGTCGTATTATTAACTCATAATAAAAAAAAAATATAAATAAAAAACTGTTTACATTACTTGATACGTTAAAAATATAAAAAAGAATTATAGTTCTATTTTTTCATCTTTATTCTTAGAAATTCGAGTTTTAGAAAATTAAAAAAATTAGAGTAACTTAATATGAAAATAATTATTTAAATATATGAAATTTTCGCTATATAATATTTTATTTGATACATATGCCCCTCTTCCAATAGGTGTATATAAGTAAATAATACGCTTATTTATTTTAGTATAATAATATATCAATAGAGAATTATATTTGGTTCGATTACTTTAAGGTGTTGTGAAAAGAATGGATAGATATTTTCTATCTTCCTACGACGTTTTATTTTATTCTACGATATGGAATATATATAACTATATGCTTTAACAGAATAATAGTTTACCTTTCTCTTATTTTGTTCGTTCACTCAATAAAAAAAAAACGTGTTACATTACTTAATAGGTTTAAGCATCAATAATATTAATTAGTTTTTATAAATTTATTAACTCCCTGTGGCTCTCATTCGTTATATAATTGTAATATTATTTATTTTTGTTCCATGTGTAAACTATTTTTAAGGATTATATAAAGAAAATATTAATAATATATAATAAATTAAATATATAATTATTAAATTTAATGATTTATATTATCAGTAAACGATATATAGTTTTTTTTTGAACGTATTAATCTAACCGTTACCTCGAAACTATTTTAAAGAACTATCGCTTAGTTTTTAGAAAGTATAAAACATGGTATTTTCAGACACTATTAGCACTAACTATCAATTGTTATCTATATTTTTCCAAAAAAATTAAACATTTGTTAGCTGCTGCGAATAAATAGTTCCAATAAGCGACGCGAATAGTTTTGATTGATCACTATCTCGAAATAATTAAATATTTTATTAATGATATATTTGGATAAACCCTTTGTATTGAAATATAGTATAAGAAATATATATATATAGATTATAAATATATAAATATAACTTTTTATCATATTATAAATAATTGATTATTATATTAAATAATTATCTTAATACATATTTAATCCTAGTGAGCATAAAATATAGTATTCTTAACTAATAACTTATCTTTATCTATAAAACTATTATCCGTATAAGTGAAGGTGAGTTATTATGTCACAAATTATATGTGAATCTATATATAAATATATATTATATATCAATATTATATATATATTAATATAACTATATATATGAAAACATTTTATTACTCTATTTATATATATAGTTTAATCATTAAAATACTGGGCCTTTCAAAAATTATGAACTAACACTGTACCGCTAGACTTCTCAACAATAGAATCTTAATTAAAGATGAGAATAAGAAATCAATATAATAATTTAATATCTCATATATTAAATGAAGTGATTTAAACAGCATAGATTTTATTTTCCTACATCAATCCCCGAAAGTTTTTTGATATAATTTTGAAACCGAAATAAATGAAATAGCGATCTCCTGAAAATATTCTTATACACTACTCGAGCGCTCAAAATAAATGTTCCACTCCTGTTATTATGTGGTTGAAATACAATTTTATATATATTTACTTCCCACACACACACCTACTAACCCCCACTACAAGTATCTGTGACCAAAAAGGTTCGCTAGGTATAGTGTGCGCATATGGGCAGATGATAGTTATTTATTAATAGATACATTAATTATTTTAATACAAACCCGTTACCTCGCTGGACGATTTAACTTTACCACTCTCATAGATATTCATTGGAAACCTTTATCTTATGCTGTGCCCGGATATAATTGATTAAATAATCTATGCTTTATATATAAAAAAATTTTCACAAAAATAAATTGAATCATATATATATATTACTTTTGTATAACAATAAACATAACAAAAAAAATACTTAAAATTACAAGAAAGAGAAGGAAAACATATGAAGAGGTAATGATCGGTCATAAAACATTTTAGTTTAGACATCTAGTCAAGACAATAGTGAAATAATCTATAAAAAAAACAAACAACAAAACACAAAATCAATGAATAAATGAAAAAAATACGATGATTTTTTAGATATAAATAATACAAATCAAAAAATAAATAAATAAAGAAATTACAAATATCATTAAATTAAAAATGACTTTGAAACTCATACGTTTAATCGCTCACTGGGCACACAAAAATGATTCCCTATCCCAATAGATTTTCATATTTGGTTGCAACATGCACACACATAAAAGCTGGTAGAATTTGATTAATTGATAAAAAAAAAAAAAAAGAATTATAAAAGAAGAAAACAAAAAATATATACTTTATACAACAATACAAAAACGACACGTAAAAAAAAAAATGCATGATATGAAGCCAAAAGCAGCAACACGACACGAAAAAATCATCATCTTCTACAAAAAAAATATTTAAAAATTGAACATAAATTTGCTGTAGGTAGTTTCAAAATAATTAAATTAACAATAATAAATACATTTCAAAACACACAACCCGAATATAAAGAATGCCGATGAAAGCAAATCACACGAAACGCGCGAAATAAATCTAAGCTTATATTCAAATAAATATAAAATTTGCAAAATTGGATTTTTTTTCAAATTTATTGAAATAAATATTAATTGAGACATATGTATTTACAAAACAAAACGCCCGAAAATTGACCGAGAATACGATAAAGTGATATGGGCGAAAAGTAGGGCATGATTTAGAAGTAAGCTATCTCAGAATATAGCTCAATTATAAAACTCATAGTGTGATAGTATTGAAACTCACCCTCGTAATAGTAGAAGTTCAAAAATAGCTGAGCGATATATTAATATGAACATGGCCCTAATCTGAGAGTGTCCGACGGTAAGAGTTGAGGATATGAATACTACGAGCGCCAGCACGATAATGATGACTAAGAAGAGCCCGAAAAGAAGTGTGTGCTGTATCAAATACAATAAATTAGCGCGACGTAATGAGGGGTCATTCTGTCTATATGACAGATGACCCTGATATTGACGCCAATACGACCCGAACCGGAGATGGATGGACGGAGAGAGTGACTCATATTAGAGTTCACTCTGATTTGAGGCAAGACGAGCAAAAGCTAAATATATAAGCGTAGTGTATATATACGACAAATAGACAGGAGACAAATATCTTTCTCACAGCTGGGTCTAATCATATACTTAAGTGCAGTACAAGCCTCGAATAGAGAACGTATAAATCAGAAGTCAGAACACTCAGAGCAGAAATAGATTGCTAGCGGCCCAATTACAATCCCACAATAGCGCCAGTGGTGAACGATGATATAAGGCTATAATTTCTTGCATATACAGACGGTATGCACACATAAGAGAGATATTGAATTATAGTAAGCGTTGTCTTAATCATTACAATAATATTCCCACGAAGTTAATGTAGATGAGAGGTTTTCAGAATATCGATACAATGCTACTCATGAGTTTGAACTCCACTGTCCGAGCTGTGGACGGTTCACGTGTACGATGAGTCAGTAGAGATATCCTGTGAAATAATCTGTGCTGTTACCTCCACACATTAAGGTAAAATAAGATATATATTTCACTCATGATCAATAAAGGAACATATTTCTACGACCGCGCATAAACTTCTTGTATAGAATCCACGTGAGCGTGTAGTAGAGTAAATTTAGAAAGTTGTCAAAGCGTGATATATGTCATGAAGGCCAGAGAAGAGATTACAAGATCGACACAAGGCACTATGGAACTGTCATGAAGATGTATTACATGGATTATGTGTTATGTATCGATAATTATAGCTATAAAGCCTGGCGCGTAGCTGACATTTCTATATATCTAGAGCTCATCAACGAAATAATGAGGTATAGTATTAAAAATGGGTATATGGAGATAATTAATAAATAGGCAGAAAAAGGTGCGGCAAAAAAAAACGGAATATAGAGACGAGGGGCACAATGTTGTGACACAGACGGAAAGGACGATACTATACGGAAGCGCAAAAGAGGCAAGTTAAGTGGGCGAGAAGGGATCATAAGAATTAGCAGATTGGAGGGCAAGTTATATAGGACAAGGGCATAAAGCGGAATAAATGAGTTAGCGAGGAGGCAACGGGATTATGGCAAAAAGGAACGAATATGAGCGAGGAGAGAACGTATAATATGACGCGCAAAAAAAAATCATAAATTCTTTCAAAAAAAAATTGAGAGATATTAGCATATCACCATATAACATTCTTCATAAAAAGTGAAAAGCTGAACACGAAACACAAATGGCAAAGTATCATAAAACACATTGTACATAGCGTATGGCGAAAAAAATCTGAAAGGGAATAAACGCAAAAGAGATATAGACGAAAAGAAAGGGCATCATAGAAGACAGAAAAAGAACAAGTATGAGCGAAAGAAGGCAAAACGTAATAATGGTCGAAAGAGAAAGGCAAACCGATATATGCGAAAGAGAGGCCACGATAATTGGCACAAAACGGGGCATAATGATACGACAAGAAAAAATAACAAAAGGAGCTCTGAAAAGAGCGAAAAAGAGCAGTATGAGCTGAAAAAAAAAGGCAAGAACAATATATGAGACAGAAAGTGGCACAACAAATTACGAAAATATCTATATATGAAGTAAAACAAGTTAAACATAAATTTTTTGGAAGACACAAACAATGCTAAGTAAAAATTACAATAAAATATATTAGTAATTAAATGGAAACAACAAAGTATAACAAAAGCAAGAATATTGGCAGGAACAAAAAAAAAAGAACAAAGAACTGTTATCATATATATGTTAATTGGTACGGCAGGACTCGTTTCATTAATGTTTAATATACGCGAAAATAGCGCAACTAATATCCATACAAATTTATACTGATTTGACTTGAAGGAGGAAATACGATCCGTCCCGGCAGAAACAAAATAGATTAAACATAATAAAAAGCATACAAAGCAAGAGGATTGCCATGATGACAACATAGGAGTGAATGAAAAATAAAATACTCTCTCAAAAGAATCTTGGATTCATGAAATTATGATAGCCTCACCAATCACTAATGGAAAGGAAAAAAAACTAAAAGTACCATACTAGTAGTTAACCTACACACATTATTGTGTATATATATAGAAACGAAAAATATATTCCCCTCAAATTATGGACTCAAGTTATATTGAGGCAGAAATCAAAAAGTATAATATGATTCCTTAAAAGATATCATTTGTAAGTGACCCAATGTAATCTAATACAAAAATAAACAAGAAAAAAAAAAAAATAATATAAATAAAAAAAAATAATATAATAGCAAAATAAAATAAAAAAGAGCCGAATTCAATACTAAAAAAAATAAATTTTAACCTGCTAATGAAATTAGGAAAATAGATCCACGAACGCAATAGTTTTTAGTTAACTAAAAAAAAATTACATATAAAAAAAAAATAACAGAAAAAAAACTAATAAAATAGCAACAGATGTAAACGGATACAGTTTTATTATGTAGAGTCGATAAACGTTAAAGATAATCTTTCATTTTATTAGATGGAACGATTATCAATTTAGGATAGACAAATTAAGCGGCAGAAATCCTATATTCAATTGCACAAATAAATCAGAGAAAAAAAAAAAATATAATAAATCACACGAGAGTATAAATATTATAGGATATTACACAAAAATACGTATATATTAATAAAAAATAATATGAAAAAGAGAGGGATATATTCAGCAAAGGTGAGCAAGTAATCACACACAAAATACAACATAATAATAAAACACACAAATTAATAAAGATGTAGAATAAAAACACACAATAAACATAAAATCGTTGTCTCTTATAGCGTCATTTTTGTAACAAATCCAGAGAAGAGCATCCAGAAAAAAAAAAAAATAAAAAAACAAAAATGAGTCTATATATAACAAAACGCGATAATAAAAAAAAAAAATACAATAAATTTAATACAATATTTAATGATAAACACACACAAAACAGAAATACATCAAAGAAACAAAACAAACACAAACACAACAGCAACATCTAGACAACCCATAACAACAACACACAAAACACACACAACACCATACACACACACAAATATAAAATAAATAAATTTAAGAAAAAAATTGCAGATTGTATTTTTTTAAATTTAATATATAATTATATTATATATAATTATATATACGATATATATCATATATAATAATAATAAAATAATTATATAAATTAATTATTTTTTTAAGTAGTTTTTTATCAAGCGTTAAAATATACATATATATAGATAGACATTCTAATTTTATATTATAATATTAATAATATTTATTGATATATTATTAATGGACTTTAATTACTGGAGACGGTAGAGGGTATAAACTTGAAATTTTTTCGGTCCGGCTGGGAATCACGGAAGTTAAGTCCGGAATCACAAAAATAATTCCGGGCCCGTAAACCGAGAATATAATACTCTAGAGTGGACCTTTTTTGGCTCCAAAATATTTTAACTAATAAGAAATGTAAAAAAATATATTTTTAATAAAACTAAATTCAAAATTTATATGTAAAATCTAAACTCCCCTCATTATCAAATATATTATAATGTAAAAACTAATCCCAAAATATATTAATAAATGTAAAAATAAATCCCCCAAAATATATATTCAATAATATAAATAATAATACTATATATATATATATAATGATATCAGGAGTGTGAACACAGGGAACTGAAATATATGTAAATAAAATTTATTTTACTGATTTAATAATAAATTATTTTCAATAATATAAGTATATTTATTATATATAATTTGTAATTATTAATGATGATTAAGCCAGATTTTATCTTTCCCAATTAATTTGATTACAGAATTTGTCATAATAACCTCAACAAAATTGTCTTATCATTAAAATGCCGATTAACACTATCGCTACTACAGATTTTTTATTATATTTATGGATTTAATAACTTTCAAAAATTAATTAAATAGTCTATCACAAGAAACATATTTTTTTATTCAATAAATAGAAGTTTTTTTTTGCTTTTTTTTTTTTTTTTTACTAAATAAATACCCCAGGGTAGTATTACCGGTATTATGCTCTAGATAGGTGGTCGTTGCTAGGTTTTGATCGTTGTTTTGTTTTAATTTTTAGTTATTAAAAAATTTCAATAATATTTTCTGATTTATTTATTTTGAGTGTGTAATATGCCACAAAAAAAATAAGATACAAGTGTAGCATTTGCACAACGTTGTTGACCAAAAAAAAATTTAATTACACGCATACCTTGCCACAGAAGGAATATCATAACAGAAGATAAAATCTGGAAGTCAAAATTTTGGATAGTAAAAGTATTTTTTTAGATTAATTCCTGTAATTTTTATTCGATATAAGTGTAATAACTGTTTACCCTATTTTAACTATATTAACCTTGTAATTATTGATCGAAAGATTCAGTTATTTGATTATACATATAGTGAATTAATTGATCTTATTTAGTGTAAAATTATCTTATTATCCTCATTACTCTTGCCCCCACTTAATATTATTATTTTGCTTACCTCTAATCTATCATCTGCTTCCCACAATAAACTAGCAATTCTTCAGAAATATAATTAATTTTATTGCATATGGCAGCAGTAACTACGCCTTGCCTACTACTACGTATCTGGTTTTCTGTATAAAATAAAAAATAGAATATACATGACCGTAAACATTCGTTTAAACATATTTCTCCAATTTTAATGTAAGCAAGTGTATTATAATAAAACAGCGTAAAATTAAGTGGAAGCCCATATGGACTAGCCCCTGTTATTACAAGATGCTGCAAACCTAGGAATAAAATAATCGTGTGTATGTAAATTTTAAGTAACAATGTTTTTTTTATAATTTATACTTTCTCTTTCTTTTCTTATCTTTTTTGCTCTACGACGGGAGCACAGCCCATTAGTCCAATCAGCGTTGTCTCATCTTAGTTTAAATATTAAATGGATCGGTTTGTCTCAGGCAACGATTTCACCGAAATTAGTGAACAATCTGAAATCATCTAAATCCCAATCTTTAGGTAAGAAATATTTTTAGGAGCAGTAATTGCGTAATGTAGGTCTATAATATATAGTATAAAATAATTAAATAAGTTAGTATTTTATATATATATTAATACGGTATATATTATTATTTAACTCGATAGAGGTTTGAAGGTGACGAGTAAGTACAGTATGTTATCTCATAGGTATATATAGTGAGGGCCAGGTAGATGTATTATATAAAAAGGCCATTAGGCTATCCACCCCCCCTACGCGTATAATATTCTTTGTACGACAACAAATGTCATTTTTTAAAGTATCAATCCGTTATAACATAAAAGCAAGAGCAGTTAAATATAAATAATTATATTAATTTTATTATTATAATAATAGTATAATATAGTAATTAATTATATTAATATATATATAAATATAATATACTTATTATTATAATATAGATTATATATATATATATATATATATTATATATATATATATATATATATTATAATATATATACTATATATAATATATATATATATCATACTATAATTTTATACTACTAAGATTTTATTAAATATTTATATCTATGAAGAGATTATGAAGAGATTATGAAGAGATTATCATTTATATTTTCATTCGAACGATAGTATATACATTTATATTATTTACTTTTAATAATATCTACTCACTTGGTTATCAGTTGGAGGTAGTTCGGTTATGAAAAATATCCCACTTGATGTGCAGATATATGCTCACATTTGCAATGATATATATTATATTATAATTTATATATAATATATTATATATACTATATATATATATAATATATATTTAATATATTTATAATATTATATATAATATATTATATATATTATTATATATATATATATAATATATATATATATTAATTATTATATATTAATATTAATTATTATACTATAATTATATATATATTAATATTAATATATATATATATATATTATTATATAATTATATATATATTTTTATATATTAATTATAATTAATATATATATATATAATATATATATAAATTAATTAATATAATTATGTTATATTAATTAATTATAATATATAATAATTATATATATATATATATATATATAATATTAATATTATATATATTATAGTATTATATATAAATATATAATTTTTGGATACTTATTAAAATTATTATTGAATTATTTAAACTGATTAGAGGATTTGATGTGTTGTATAGTATTTATTGAGATATTATATTGAGTATAAACTTATATATTATTCTCAAATAAACCACGTATAATGTGTAAATAATATAAATATAATAATTACAATATAATATGATAATATATAATATATCTTACAACAATGTATAGCTTAACCATTATATATATTATGTTATTAAAGATTGAGATATTACTATAATGGGTTATGCAAATAAATCCCATAATATATATCCAGCTATAAATATTATTTTTAATATATTATATATCAAGTTATATATATATATAACTCCTAATTAGTAATTCCGGTTATATATATATATTATATAGTATACATTATTATATTTATATTATATATAATATCTTTTAAACATTACTAGGTAATTATATATAATACTTATAATTAATAAGGAAAAATAAAATTAAAAAAAATAACAAGAGAGAAAATAGCCTATATAATACCTATAATATATATATATGTACTATAAAAAACAATAATATAAAATATAATCTAGTATATATATAATTATATATAAATATTAAATAAATATAGTGTATAAATATATACTATATATAATAAGTATATATTATATAGTATATATATATTTATTATATATATTATATAGTATATATATACTTAATATAAAGTATAATAATATATATTATTAATATATATAATTATATATATATATATATATATATATATATATATTATAATATTATATATATATATATATATATATTATATATATATATATATATATATATAGAGAATATATATATATATATATATCGAAAGTTTTCTACCAATAGTATAGAAGTAATTGGATATTTAGTGCAAATCATCTAAACAAAACGATATATCATTATATTTTAGATTATCGTGGCATTTTCTAGAAACAGGCTTCCAAAACTTGCTGAAGTAATCGATAGGATTTTCGCCATTCCTTTCCCCTGTATTATAATTCTTATACTTGAAGTAGAATCAATAAACTTAATAAGAAAGATTTAACATATAATCTTATTTATGGAGTGAAGAACGGGTATGAAATAATAAATACTAAAATAAGTGACATGTGTAAGAGAACATGTCTCTTTGGAGAATCAAGGTTTTAACATATAATGAAATATTTGTTTCATAGTTATATATTTATATATAGTAAATATATATATATATTTAAATTAATATATTTTATATATTATATATTATAATAATATATATTTCTCATACCCTCAAATAAAAATTATATATCTATAATATATATATATATATATATATCTCAATTATATATATCATTGGTGTAAAAACTAATTTTCTGTCTGACCTTCGATTTCGATTATATCGATAATATATTCGATATCGATATCTATTCAATATCGATTATCTATCGATATTGATAAATAATCGATTATTTCGATATCTTATTGGATATAATATAAAGGACAAATAAATTGACACATAGATAATATTAATTATAATATTAATATATATAAATATTAAAATATTATAATAAAATAATTTTATTTATAAAACAGTTACGCCCAAATCTAAAGATCGATTACTATATAATATTTATATATACTAGGGAAGAGTAATGATGCTAATACAAGATGTGTAAGTATTATATATCGGGATTATATTTTTCTTTTTTAAAAGGCAGGATGTGTTGCGTAAGAAAGTATATATATATACTTACTATATATATAATTATATTATATATATTATAATTATCATATATATTATATGTATTATTAATTATATATAATTAATATATTAATTAACTACTATATTCTAATAATAATATAATATTTAATATAACTTAATTATATATTAATATAATTTATATATATATAGATATTATTTACTTCATGTTTTTATTTATATTCATATACGTCATATAATTATATATATTAATTAATATATATATATATTAAATTATATTAATATATATTAATTATATATAATAACCGTATTAATTTTTTTAATATCCTATGACTATATATAAAATAATATATTATATATATCTATATTATTTTTTGATATATCTATATAATAGGATACTCATATGATCAAGGTATATCTAGTGTAATATGTCTTCTATAATTATGTGATATATAATAATTTCTATGGTTTTATGTATTACTCTATATAAGTTATATTCGACTAAACCTCGTATATCTATTTTTATTATATATATTTGTTACGAAGCTAAATATACTACTATAAATCATTTAAGTAAGATCAGAAATTGTCTCGTGCGAAACAAGAATGGAGTTGATCGAAGTGTGTAGTTTTAATGATAATCTCGCGATAGATTTGGTTGTCGAGAATATATTGTTGCCCAATAATTATCTCATATTTGGATTTTATGTTTTGTCTGCTCTATTCACTAACGAATACCCACGTCTATGTCCGCTCCTCTGATTGTACTCTCTGGAGAGTCGGTGGTATCTCTCTGTCTTGTACGCTGCGACTTACGGTGGTTCACACCCCATACCCCTCAGGGGCATATAGGTTCATCCGGAACCCTGCTCTTTGGTCCGATTTGTTGGGTGTGTGCGCCCGGGGCGTTCCTCCGATCCATCACCTCCTGGTGTCTCATGAAACGTCTCTCTCGCTTTCGTATTCCTCTTTCCTCCATTCTCTGGCTATTCAATCCCTAAACAGGGGATAAATACTCCGATCAGTTATTAGTGAGAGAACTAAGATTGAATAATACTGATCGCTAAAAATAGCACCTAAAACTTTACTGTATCAAACAAAAATTAAAATGTGCCGTAAGAGCCATTAGGTGCATAAAATTATTAGTAATGAAACTAGCCATAAATAATAAATTACATTTATTATATATTCCCTCCCTGAATAAAAGACTTTTGAACACTTAACTTATGTGTTCTTTTCTAATTAACTCTGTTCTAATTCACATCTGATTCTCTTCCTCTAATATATAATAAATAGTATAAATTATGTATATAATATAATAACTGATAAATAATTTGTACTACTTGTTAATATTAATTATAAATAAGTATTTATTGAATGATTAGCCGTAATTATATAATTATAAATTATATTTTTTCGCAATATCATAATTATCTATATATTTTTGTTAAATAATAATATCTTAAGTATATTTGTGCACTCTCGAATACTATCGTTCATAAATAAATAATCATCATATGCATAATATATATATATATATATTTCGAGATTAAATATAATAAATATATTAAATTTATACGATATTATTTATATATTAATTAACTTATATATATATAATATATATTATATATTATATATAATATATATATATATATTTAAATATTACCTCAATAAGTTTAAAATTTTTGAAAGAGATTGAAATAAAAATAATAATTCAATAGTATACATCTGATGTAAACTTTTTTAGAATCTGCAATTTTCTTAAAAAAGGCGACTGTAAATGATCTTTTTTCCTGCCTCTCTTAGGAATTAGTGACTTGATCTACCTAAATTTTACTCAAATTATTTTAGCTTAAATAAATAAAATTATATATATGATAACTATAACGTTAACGATAAAGTCAATTATAATAAGTTTAAACTGATAAATAATATATTTATCTACATAGTAGCATAGTTCCTCCAGTTCATACCATACCCATGTTTGCACATTTCTTATTAATAATATTATTTCGCTATGTTGTCACCCATTTCCTTCCTACTTATACATTCAATTAAAAAAACATTACCAACATATATATAATATATTATAATATATAATATTAATATATATTTATAAATATACTTATATTATATATATATAGGATATAAGATAATATATATATTTAGTACTATTGCTTGA
>JABUQX010097230.1:17500-20691 GCA_015478945.1 Trachelipus rathkii | reverse complement strand
TATATATATATATATATATATATGTTATATATTCTTGAATAATCTTGAAGGATATTCAAGGTCTTTAAAGAATCTTTACCATGGAACACGTACACCCATCAGCTAACGGTTGCAGTCCACACTCGATAAAATTTTAATTCAGTAATAGAAAAACTTTTTTTTTTTTCAGTTTAAATTTAATATTCTGAAAACTCTTAAATTTAATAAAAAACAAAACAAAAGAAACCAAAAAAAATCAAAGGAAATAAAAAAATAAACATAAAATTTAATATTTAAAAAATTCGTGAATAAAAATAAACTGATTTAAATCATTCCATTTCTATTATGGGGAGTTTGATTTTCGTTCGACAATTTTATTAATAAAAAGAAAATTCACTTAACTTTAATTTAGTATATCCTGAAAAGTTATCATCATAAAAAATCATTTAAATTGTATAACTATTTTAAATAAAAATAAACCCGTTTTCATAATTCATATACTGTATATATATATATATATATATATATATATATATAGTATATATATATATATATATATATATATATATATATATATATATATATATATATATATATATATATATATATATATATATATACATGGGTGTCAGAAGGCAATTTTCCCCCCCCCCTAATTTGTCGAAATAAAAAAAAATGAAACGTATATGTTTCCCAGACGACGTTTATAATAGTTTATTTGTAGAAAAACTGTATGTAAAAGATACATCAATCGATAGATAATGAAACAATAATTAATAATTACTATCATATTATAAACTTATATTTTTTCTTTAAGTGTTTTAATGTGTTTTCGTTTTCATATTGGCTTGAAGTCAACTAGTTGTGTGCTTTTATACTTTATATTCTCCTAGGAACTCCTCGTATGTCGATAGCATTTGGCGGCTGCAAAAGCTGCTAAATTAATCACGGAAGGTGTACCCGTTGGTAGTCAGCTGCAGACAACAAACCAAAAAACAATTGCAGAAAATAAAAGAAATATTAAAGCAATTTTGAAAACCATAATTTTCTGCGGAACCCATGACTTAGTTACTTTTAAGAGGTAAAGGCCTGCATAATTGAATTTTTGAAGACCTGAATAAACTTCGAATAGAAAGTGATGATGTTGAATTGAAAGAATATATATATATATAAGATGATAATATATATATATGAGATATATATATATATACATATTACATATATTATTGTTGTTTATTATATATATATATATATATATATATATATATATATATATATATATATATATATATATATATATATATATATATATATATTATTATAACACATATTATATATATATATATATATATATATATATATATATATATATATATATATATATATATATATATATATATATAGATATATATATATATATATATATATATGTATATATATATATATATATATATATATATATATATACGCCACTAATATATATATATATATATATATATATATATATATATATATATATATATATATATATATATATATATATATATATATATATATATATTTCTGCCCCTCCCCCACCTTAGTGGAGGGGGCACCCCCCCTCCAGAAAGCCCGCCCCCTCTCTTGGGGGGGCCCACAGGTCGAGAAGAGAAATTATGAAGGTGGTACAGGGGGCGTCGAGTGGGGTACCCGGAAGTGCTCCATTGTGTCCTGGGATATACGACATCTAGTGCAGATGGGGGAAATAACGTTGTCAAGTTTGAATCTGAATTTATATTGCAAAAGATTTGGGTGGTGACCTGATCTGCTCCGGGCGAGGTTAATTTGGTCTCTTCGGGACAGTGATTCTTCTGTAGGGGAGATGTTTGGGGATGGGGTGTTTAGTAGATTGTTATTGGGGCGATTTTGTAGATATGTGTTAGTTAATTGTGTATGGATGTGAGTGAGCCAAGACCTATTTGGGGGTGGGGGGGATGTTGTTGTAGATGTCATTATAAAGTTTGGTGGTGAGGAAGGGGGGATTTTAGTCTATGTCGGGGGGGGTTGGAGAGTATTTGGTGGCATGGATGGGTTGGATTGAGTGTTTTCTGGAAAAATTGTGTCCCTACCATCTTCAAGTGGGTAGGGATGGGAAGGATATGTGTCTCGTCATGTAAATGTTGGATGGGGGTTGTTTTAGTACATCCGGTGATTATTCTAAGGGCTGTGTTTTGTGTAACTTGTAATTTGTTTAAGTTGGATTGTGATAGTGCTGGGAACCATGCGGGGGAGGCATAGTTTATATTTGTTCTGAGGAGTTGTTTGTAGATTGTGGTAAGGGTGTGTTTTCTGTCACTGAAGTTGTGTTGGGAGAGGGTTCGGAGGGTGTTTAATTTCCGTTGGGTTGAGGAAGTAATTTGGTCGATGTGGGGGGAGAAAGTCATATGTGTGTCGTAAGTGAGTCCTAATATTTTTGGGGTTTTGTTTAGGTAGACTATTGGGTGGAATGTGGATTGGTGGCGGTCTGTGGTTAGGAGAGTGATGGAGGATTTAAGGGGGGAAGCTGTCATTCTATTGGTGAGTAACCAAATTTCTAGTAATTGTAGGTATTCTTGGGTGTGTTGGGTGGCTGTATTTACAACCAGGAGGGAAATGAGCTAGGATAGGGTCTGCGTAAGTAATTAGTTTGGTGGATTGGTTGGTAGGGGTAGGCAGATCTGCTGTAAAGAGATTGAAGAGGAATGGAGAGAGAATGGCGCCCTGTGGTACGCCGTTTTGTAGTTTAATGGAGTGTGAGAGGGTGTTTTTATGGAGGACTTTGGCGTATCGATTGGTGAGGAAGTTTGAGAGCCACTTTTTATCATTGTTTTCTAGGGGGGATTGAAGGATTTTTTGTATAAGGATGTATGTGGGGACAGTGTCAAAAGCTTTGTTAATGTCGATGGCTGTGAGTATGGATCTGTGTGATGGGGATTGGTTGAAGCCATTAATAATTGTGGTGTGAGGGAGGTGAGGGCTGTTGTTGTTGAATGATTGCCTTTAAATCCGTGTTGGAATTCTGGGAGGGTGATGTGTGGGGATATTTTGTTTAATATTAGTTTCTCCAGCAGTTTGCTGATGGTGGAGAGGAGAGAGATTGGGCGATAGGAGGATGGGGAATTGGGGTCTTTTTTGGGTTTAAGTTTTGGGAGAATGAGTGCTTGTTTCCAGATTGGGGGTATATAATTGAGCTT